>CABHPQ010158713.1:0-25191 GCA_902168405.1 Peromyscus aztecus
AGTGGTGTGGGGGGAGTGAGTTCCAGTGGTGTGGGGGAGTGAGTTCCAGTGGTGTGGGGGAATGAGTTCCAGTGGTGTGGGGGAGTGAGTTCCAGTGGTGTGTGGGGAGGGCTGGAATTTGTGTCACTAAGGAGGGGAAAGAGAAGGGGAAAATGGAATCCCTGAAGGATAAGCTCAGCTACACAAAGCCTGAACACTGTCTCCCACAACTGTCCAGGCCCAGCCATGCTATGCAATACTCCCTGTGCTCATTCAGACAGCCTCAGGACCCTCACTACCCTTCCCAAAGCCTGTGGCCATTATTCTGAAGGGAAGAATTGTGTTCTCTAGAAGACTTTGACACATATACCAGGTTCAGAATGGGGTCCTTTCTACAAAAAGTAGGAGCCCAGACCCAGAGATCCCAATTCCAGGTTGACCCTGACCTGGCCTGCCATGCCAGGTGCACCCTGAACAGCTTCTGCGTCTGTTTTCTCATTGGTGAGCTGATGTGACCACACAGTACAGAGTCAGGGTGTGGGAGTAGTCGCAGCCTCTGAAATGATGCCCAGTCTCCTGAGGTCAACAGAAAGCAAAGAATTTCTCCCGGAGAGTCAAGGGGACTGTGACTGAGGAACAAGGGGCTCCCACCAACCCTGCTCCCCATTGTGCTCCCAGAGCCAAGACCCTCAGGGGTGCCACACAGCACTCTATGGAACCAAGACCAGTGACCAGAGTGCCTGCGCTTGTTCCTTCCTTTGTTGTTTGTTTGTTTGTGGTGCTGGAAACCCAACCCAGGGGCTTCTAAATCCTGTCAAGAGTCCTACCATTGATCTATACCCTGACTTTCTACTACCCATGCCCCATCTCATCTTTTTTTTTAATTCTTGCTATTCTCCTGCTTATTGGGGTGACTCTTAAGAAGCTCTAAGCCTCATCAGTCTTCAATAAACAATACTACCAAGTCAGTAAGTCTTATCATTAGCACATGCAGTCCAGGGCCAGTGGCAGCACAGGTGCCATCAGGCCGCTTTTCTGCAGGAAACCAAAAGTCAGGGTTGTTGCAGAGTGATGCTCCAGCCTGAAGACCCTCCCTGTGCTTTACGCAAAACTAGGAATTTCCCCAATTCCTCATTTGGTCTCTTGAGCAGAAGGGCCAGTTAACACACAGTGTATTTGCAGAAAGAGGCCAACGTTTTAAAACCAGTGTGAGTCATTTAAACTCTCACAGAAAAAGTCAGAGGACACTGAACTACACCCAGCCCTCTCCTCCTTCCTGAACATTCTGTATGACTGGGTAATGTGCGATTGGTACTGGGTACTGGTACCGTGTGACTGATCAGTGCTAGCCACTTCTGTCTGCTGACACCAATAACAGACAAGAGAGATTATCTGTTCCAGAGCCACATCTGAGTCTCCCAGAAGGGAGTGTCCACCTGCCTTAGCTTCTTCCTGGACTTTCAGCAGACGGCCATGACAGGGTGCCCACAATCACCAGGGAGGGAAGAGAGAGGAACCAAAGACCACACACACACACACACACACACACACACACACAGCCTGAGCTCCTATTTGTTCAGTCCCTATTGTGTATCAGAGCCTCCCACCACTAGCCAGAAATACTATATGGATGAATACTAACTATAAGGTATACCTCTCCAGGGGAATCAGAAAATAATGCCTGCTAGCCTAATGCTGGTTTAGGCAGGAAACTTAATAAAAGCATTTGTTAATAACTATTCCCAACATCAGCCATAACTAGCGGGTCCTTTCTTATACCCCAGTGATCCCCACTCACCCCCACTCCTGTGAACTCTCCTGGCCCAGACATCACTATACTATGTCCTCACTGTTGATTTTTTTCTATCCATGGGTTTTAGCTTTATAAACCACATCTTCATCATCCCCTTGATCCTAAGGAATCCTAAGGAATGCAAAACATTCTGGGGCAGAAAACAATGCCCTAATGCATAGGAGGTTCAACTGTGACAGACACACTTAAAAGCACATCTATAGGCAGCTGGGTTTAAACAAGAGTATGGGAACATGTGCTGGAAAAATGACAGCCTTTTCAGTAATGACACTGATAAAAAATGGATGTTCACAAGCAAAGAATGGTGTTAGCTAAAGATGGGTGTCCACAAGCAGAGAATGATGCTGGACAGCTATCTCTCACCAACTTAAACAGACCAGTACTTAAATATAAGACCCGACACTGTAAGATATTAGAAGAAAATGCGGGAGACATGATTCAGAATACTTTGATGGGATGGATTTTCTAAAGAGGGCCCAAAACAAGAAAAAAAGAAAAAATGGGCAAACAAAAAACTGAAACACTTCTACACAGCAAAGACAGCAGGCAACAGAGTTAAAGTACAAACTACAGAGTAGGAGAAAGTATTTCAGACTGCATTCTTGATATGGGAAAATACCCAGAATATTCATATACACACCAAAACTTGAAAAACTCATAACCAACAAATACCCCATAAAAATGGGTGGTAGGTCTAAATCAACTTGTCTCAAAAGAAGACGTGTAAGTGACCAGCAGATATATTTTAAAAAAAAGTAAACCTCACTAATCATCAGGGAACTGCAACTCAAGAAACAGCCCCTCCTTTCCTAGGAGTGGCTCTCATCACATACAAGCTAACATGTACTGGAGAGGATACTGAGAAAGAGAACCCTTCGTGTTGGTGGTGGGAACCATAGCGGGCATAGCCACAAGAACACAATGGCTGCTCCTCAAAAACGTCAAAAACGGAACCACTGTCTGACCTAGCATTCTCACTCCCAAGTCTGTATCCAAAGGAAATGAAAATCCTTTGATTTGCATAAGTAGGAGACATATCTGCCATGTTCATTGAAATACTATTCACAACAGTCAGGAAACCAGGAAACGAAGCAACCCTGAGTGTCCATCAACAAAGGAATCCCAGGTGCATTACTGGAGCTCCCAAGGTGGCCAACAAGTCTAGCCTATTTGGCAAGTCCCGGGTCAATGAGAAATATAGTTTCAAAAAAAAAAATCAAAGTAGATAGTACCTGAGAAATGACACCCAAAGTAGACCTCTGGCCTTCACACTCATGTGCACAAGCACCCGTCCTCCCACAAAAAAATGTGACATGTCTGCATGCTTGTATTTACTGGTAAATGGTGAAAAGAGTTACTGGATGCAAAGAAAATGCCAAACAACCTAACTGAGAACAGACACAAGGTCAGTGGAAGGATATGAATGTTCTTTTCATGCAAGAAATCGAAAACTTAAAGAAGGAATTCACATCAGAAGTAAAACACGGACTATTATTTTTGTTAAGGTTTGTTATATTTTTGGAAAGGCTGATTAATAAAGAATCGTGAAGCTGGACTGAGTGGCACATATCTAGAATCCAGCTCTTTGGGAGGTTAGACTAGGAGGCTCAGGAGTTCAAGGTCTGCTTGGGTTACAGAGTGTGTTCTAAGCTAGCCTGGGCTACTGGGAGATAGATACCTTTCTCTCAAAATGAGTAAAAGTAAGCGTTTCGGGTATAGTTCGAGTGCTTGCCTAGCTCACGGGAGACCCTGGGTTCAATACCCAGTGCTCTAAACAGAGTTTGAGGCCCTTTTACCTTATATTCTTAAAAGTCTTGTGTGACTACATATGTTACAATGTTATTTAGAAGTAGAAACTGAGGCAGGAAGGTTTTGCAATAGCTTCTTTCCCTGGTCCAGCAAACATTCAAATGGCTTGGAGCAAGAGAAAATATTCTAACATTATGTTTATACTGATACTATTTAACTATTGTTCCAAAAATTTTAGCTTTAAAAGCAGCAAAAATGAAATGAATGTTTCTCATTCTTCCCCCAGGGGAAGCTGAGGCCAAGTCACACTTGCTACTGGGCAGCGCTTTTTCTATTTGTGAGACTGTGCTGTTGGCTTATGGGAGCAGCATCTACCATATCCCCTGACAGTAAGTCCCTCTAAAGGATTTCAGATCTGCCAAGTTGAAAGAGTGTGGAAATAAGATTTGCCCTTACATACACAGGCATCGAAAACAGGCATGCCTTTAAGTCTTAGTTCAAATTAAAAACCCATTCAGGGCAACGTGAAAATCGGAGCTTACTTTTTATAGCCCGTGACCTTTGCTAAGGGTGTTATTTTTAAATTCAATAAAATGTCATATTATCTGAAAAAAAAAAATGTGGTGCCTATGCCGAGTGGAAGATTATTTATCTGTACGGAAAAAGAAGAACCTGTCATTGGCAACATGGATGGAATTGGAGGCTTTGGGGTTTAGTGAAATAAGCGAGGCACAGGAAGTCGATCACCATGCCGCCGAGCACTGAGCCGTCTCACTTACATATAAATTATCATCAAGTGTATTGTATACTAAGAGCAAGATGGTGGTTACCAGAGGCTGGGAGAGGTAATGGTGAGATAATCAAGGGATAGGTTCTTCAATGGATAGTAAGTCACAGATACCATTTCATAGTACAGTGACCATAAACAGTGATAGTGTAGTGCACTTTTCTTGAAGAAGGCTAGAAACGGGGATTTTAGAATGTTTGCAGCACAAATAACTGATGAATGTCTGAGTAGATTGCTGATTTAAACATTACACATTGTGCCCATGTGTCAAAACACCACATGGCACACCATAAATACATATGATTTTTATGATTTAGTTGGTTAAAAACAATAAACACACCCTCCTTTCTCCCATGACTTTCTCCCCTACGCAGACAAGGACATGGATGAGACAGCAGGGAGGAACCGAAGAGCAGCCCTGCACATGGCTTCAGGTGGGGACAATGGCTTTCAGCCCCCAGCTAGTGAGCTCACGAACGTGACCACTGAAGATGTGTTCTGATTTACAGAATCCTGAGGGGGAGTTGAGAAAAACACAGCATGCAACTGAAATGAACTTGAGATAAAAAAAAAAACAAAAACAAAAACAAAAACAAAATCAAACAAACAAACCAACAGCAGACACCTACGCTCCAGTCCAGAGTCGCTCTGGGCTCCTTCGCTGGACCGTTCGCCACAGGAAGGCCAAGAGGATGTGCAGGAGCCAGGTGCTGAAGGCCTGTCCGGGAGATGGCTTTCCTGCAGCAAGAAAATAAATATATAAATAAATGCATACACACACACACACACATATATATATATATATATATATATATATATATATATATATATATATATGAACACAAACATGAGAGTCTTGTACAGAGCTCATAGCTCCGTGTGGGGTAAAAACTGTACCCAAGTGACCTGAGTGAATCTCCACCATCTGATATCCCTCACAACTGTGCTGAGATACACCTCTGCTAGGATGGCGAGGGATAAATCTCCCAAAATCAGGACACTTGAGGCAGCCGCTTTGTAATAGGGATATAGGGACAGAATCTGAAAGCTCAACTTCTTTTCAGGGTAGAGGGCAAGAGTGGAGCCTCTCCACTTACAGAAACGGACATGGTGAGGATACTTGTGATATTTGGAAAGTAATTCAAGTTTCCAGAGACGACATGTAAGCCAAGCCCTCTCCTGCAACCCAACTTCCCAGAACAGCACTGTTCAGGCTGGTTACCAATGGAAGTCTGCTCTTCCTCCCTTCTCTTGAGAGCATCCTCCTTCTCCATGCAGAGGACCACTGTCCACTGAGCTGAAAGCTCTCAACGTGGAAAGACTGATTTGCATCTGCCAAAGAACAGCCCCCATTCCTTCAGCACCCCTCAACACAAGCAAGAGGACCCACAGCAAGAGAAGCAGAGGGAAGCAAGGAGGGGAACAGCTATTATGAGTGCCCCCCACTCCCCCTCAATGCAGAGGGAATCCAGGCATGGAACTGGTGAGGTTAGGCAAGAACAGTAGTTCTCCACACCCAAGGGTGGACATGTGCCACCACTGGCCTCTGTGTATGTCAGAGAGCTTAGCAGGTGTCCGGCTCCCTGAGTTTCTTTCAGGGTCACTTGGAGTCCTAACCAGGAAGTTCCAGAAACTGGTCTTCAGTAGCTGGAAATTATCACAACAAGCTTGCTGGCCATTTTCCAATGCTCCAGCAGTATGCAGGCAACACGTTTGATGTATATAATCCCCCAGACTCATCATAAGGGTGGAAGCCTTAAAGGAAGAAAGGTAATTAACAACATCAGCTTTGGCTCCTCACACCAAAGTGTGTTCCACAGCCTCCAGCCATATTCTTTTTTTTTGGCTTTATTTATTTATTTTTTAAATTACACTCATGATATTCATTAATTACACGCATGATATTAATCACATTTGTGGTATTCATAGATTACATTCACAGTATTCATTCAATTATATATATAATATATGTATATATTTTAATTTTAAATGCTGAATGTCATTTATTTAAGGGGGGAGGAGGTCTTAAATACAAGCTTACAGCACAATGGGAGGACCCCGGAGGGCCAGCCATATTCTTATGAAAGAAATGGTGGCTAGATATGGTGACATGGGCCTGGAATCCAGCATAGCTAAGGACACAGGAGCAGGAGATTCTGAAGAGAGAAAGTTCAAGGCTATCCTGGGATACATAGCAAGACCCTAACTTGGAAAGTAACAGGTAATTAGACATTCAAAGGTGCTAAGATAGTCTAATAAGATAATAGAAGAAACAAAGGGGTGAGGATGGATGACGGAGGGATAGAGAATCTTCTAGGGCAATCCTTCGCTCACAAAGGTTTTCCTCCCACATTGAGGGACCTTCTCTGGCATGATTCTTAGGGTTTTTTCTCTAGATTCAAAGCTCCCCCCACCACTAATGCTAAACCAGTTTTCACTGTTAACAAAAAGGTATTTTTGTGGCTTCAGAAACTACAGGTTCTGCCTTCGGGTCTTCAAGAATCTCCACAACCTAAAGTTAAATGTTTAAAAACTACCACAGCAAGAGGCTGGGACAGGAGGGTTTTATAATTTCAAAGCCTGCCTGGGCTACATAGCAAGTTTGAGGATAGCCTGGACAACTTAGCAAGACTTAAGATATAACTCCATGTGAAAGGCCCTGGTTGAAATATTTTTGGGGGGTGGGGGGCAAGAAGGAGGAGGAAGAGAGAGAAGGAAGGGAGCAAGGGAGGAAGGGAGGGAAGGAGAGAGGGAAGAAAAGGAAAAACAACCTTGGGTCTAGGCTTGATCCTCAGACATACACACACACACACACACACACACACACACACACACACACACCCCTAATACACAAGCACGAAGCCTTGGGATGGCTGAAGAACTCTTAAATTTTAGATGAATGAGAGAAAAACACGTCTTTCAGAGTTTCACAAACTATCTCAGAGAGTTATGATCAGAAAATAGAAGAGAGGGGAAAGGGGTGGAAGGAGAAATGGAGATCAAGGAGTTAAGGAGAAGAAGGAGGAAGAGGGAGAAAGAAAGAAAATTCCACTGTCAGGTCCTGGCAGAAACCTGAGCGAATGAGTTCAGCTCCTGAGCACCTACAGACTGTGACAGCCAAACTTTCATCACCCTCCAGGACTAAGAACCAACCCCTGACCCAGCAGCAAACGACCCAAACTACCAACACAGGAGGTAAGGCAGCCATACAACACAGAACATCATTGCGCCTGGAAAGATCAACATGGTATTTCACTGGGACTCCGGTCAAAGCATACCCTTTTCTAGCCTGTGCACAGAAGCAAGTAAGTCTTTTTATTACTTCTCATTTATTCCTCATTACGGACCAAATGTAAAGTTGAATTTGTAACATTAACAGAAGAAAGCGGTATATGAAAATGAGTAAGAGGCATCAAGAGCACCTACCAGTCTGTGACCAAAAGCGCATCTTAGAAAAGTAGATATATGAAACACAGAATAGAAAAATCATAATTAGGAAATACTGGGGCCTGGGAAGGTACTTCTGATTTCAGCTTTCTACTCTTCTAAATGGTAGAAAAACATTTTTTTTCTAGCAGTTCATACATGTACAGACATTTTCCTTCAAAGAGTACAGGATTCTCATTATATCTGAGACCTCCAATAAAATCAGTGTTAGTTTTCTATACATCCATCATGGTATTGGAAAATGATATGAAATTCTAGCAGAACCTGGTGTGTGGATGGAAGGGGTGAGGTTGGTTGTTTTATGTGACAATTTGCTCCAATAAAACAATAAATGGGAGTTCAACATTTCGTTCTTTCTTCCTGCTCAGAATCCTCCCAAATGCACAGACTGCAAAGCGTGAAATGCCAACAATTCTATTAACTTCACAACATCACTTTGTGGGGAGTGAATATTCTCACAAGAGCATGTCTGAAAAGAACTGTGATATTAACTGTGAAATAAATATGAAAAGAAAATATTTCATAATGTGGTTCCCAGAGCATAAAGTCACAGTTAATGTCAATTACCTGACATGAAAGACCACTAACACATTTCAAGTACAAAAGCCATCTTACATCTTAAATAGCATTCTATTATTCTCTTTCCTTCACTCAGTAAGACTATAAACTCCTAAAGGACAGGGCTCCATTCATCCACTAATCCTGTTACGTCTAGCCCAGGGGTAGACTCTGCAAATATTCAATAAATGCTTTCTGAATTAATGAATGAACTTGACCAAAAAGCTAAGCAAAACAGCTTGCTGATTAGATCAGGGCTTGAGAAATCCAATTAGGATGATTTGAATAACGACCCAGGCTTTACCTCAGAGACGCTCTTTGCTGAGAGGGTCCGAAGTCCTTCAAAGCAGCTCTTTAAAAATAAATGCAGCTGGCCATGGTGGCACGTGCCAAGATTTCAATCCCAGCACTCAGAAGGCCAAGCAGAGCCGGGAAGGCAGTATGTTCAAGGCCAACTTGGACTGCATACATAGGGAGACTTTTCCAAACACCAAAATAAATAAATAAATAAATACATGCAAATGAGGTAGAACTCACCCCTGAGAAGTCTAGGGAGCAATCCAGGCCTGAGAGTGCATGCTTGTAATACTAGCAGTGGGGAGGCAGAATCAGGAGGATCACCAAGTCAAGATTATCCAAGGTCTGGACCAAGCCATCTCATAAGAAAAGAAAACAGAGAAAGAAGTGAAGGGTAGGAGGAAGGGAGGGAGAGAGAAAGGCAGGGAAGGAAGGGGAGAACCAAAATCTAAATAATCAAGAGGGGGAAAAAATGTAACCTTGGAGACACTGAATCAGCTCATCTTCTTGGTATGACTACTGAAATATCATCCCATTGTCCTATTTATAAAGGACACACTATGAGGGTATTAATGTTTTTAGACAAGGTCTCACCATGTACCTCTGGCTAGCTAACTGGCCTGAACGTACTATGTAGACCAGGATGGTATCAAACTCACAGAGATTCTCTTGCCCCTGCCTCCCAATTGCTGAGATTAAAGGCATGTGCCATCACCTCTGGCCAGGGTATTAACTTTTTGTAATGTACTCACCCAAAGAAACATGTAGCATAAATACTTTTCATAATCAAAATAGAAAGACATGCAGGACTGATTATTCAGTATGTTACCCTCTTGGGATCCATTTCTAAATTTCAATCTAATCTCATTTCAGTTCATTTATATGACTCCCAGATTCAAGCCATGCACCCAACCCACCACTCTCTGAGGAGTCTAATACATGAGGATGAGATTGAATTTCTATGTACTGAGTGGGAATGTGCCAGAGAATACAAAGCATGGCTTGGCCAGGATACCTAAAGACCGACAGGAGATACCGATGCATTCATCCCAACATTCTAGAAAGGAGCCAGATACCTAAAAAGTTACTCTGTTCCTTGGTTATATTCCCCAAGTGCCTCAATAGACATCCGGTAGGGCTGGCAATGCAACTCAGTGATGGAGTACTTGACTAGTATGTGAGGATGTGAGTTCAATACCCAGTACCTCAAACACACACAAAACAGACATGCTATACAGTGTGTGTGTGTGTGTGTGTGTGTGTGTGTGTGTGTGTGTTGGTGTGCTTTTCCTTATGTCATGGAGACCTTAGCCATACTGCTTCTCAGTTAACCTAAACAAACAGCCTGAAATGCTAATAGTCCACACAGTGAGAACCAGTCCCAAGCCCCACATAAATGTAAATATCCCACCCGTGATTTATGTAGGGGAACAGGCTGTGTAATTACTTGAGCCAAAGTCTTATTCCACATTGCATATAAATCCAAAGTCGTTTTTGACAATTTTAAATGTGCGTCAACATCTTCAAGGATGTAATTATTATTGAAACAAAGGTTGAGTGTAGTCCCCTAAGGTGTGTTCAGCCAATCAGAAAATCACTTCGGAATTGAATCTTCAAAACCATACACCTGTGGAGTCTGGACTTTGTTATTCTGTGGTGATTCCTTCCAAAGCAGTAAGACTGGGATGCTGAACTTCTGGCCACAGTAGGTCCCTTTAAAAGCCTCCCAGGAGACTGAAGCATAGCTCAGTGGTAGAATAAATACATGCCAAGCATGGGTAGGGCCACAGATTCAGTCCTCAGCACAAGAAGGAGGAAGAATAGGGGGAGGAGGGAGAGGAGGAAACAAAAAAGGAAGTACAGGCTTCTGAGCATTTCTGCTGTGTCCCCAAGCTAATCACCACTCTCCCAAAGCTGTGCACACTCTGACTACTGTGCCTACTAAAGTGGCTAAGCCTATATCCTTATTCATTCTATATTTTCTATATAGAATGTTTGATATTCATTCCCATATTCATTCATCCAACAATGCTTTCATTGAGTATCTATTTTATGCCCAGCACTGTCCTAGATGTGTAGACTCATGAATGAGTGAAGCTGACCTAAGCTGCTGCCTGTGCAAAGCTCACAAAACGTATTTTACCACACATTGAATCATTTTACATATCCTACAGATCCCTTACAACAATGGGGCAGGGACTTTCATTATCCCTAGTTTGGAGTATGAACAGTTAAGCTACTGGCCCAAGGTCATGTGTATAAAAAGAGAGTCAAATGAATGTGAACCAGAGAATTCAACATCTTCCTATGAATGCCTTATCCTGTTATGCAATCCCACACTTGCGTGGCCCTGACAGCACACATACACACACATTCATACCAGATGACATACCATAGAACTAGCATCCGTTGTACTTACCTCCTAGTTGTCTAATTATGTCTTAAGGATGTAGGCTTCAACAAACAAGAGGGAGGCCATGTTTGAGAGGTACTAGGATGCAAAGATTAAGAACAGAACTTGGAGGACTATGGAAGAGAAACAACCCCTTATCAGAAGAGCTGCCTCCTGCCGTAGACAGGAACTAACATGGAGACCCACAACTAGACAATAAGCAGAGAGTGAAACTTTGGGTCAGTCAGTCCTAAATGGGATGCTATCATCAAAGCCTGTCCCTCAAGTTCATAGATTTATGTGGAAGAAGGGACGACAGAAAGATTACGAGGCAGAAGTGGTGGATGATTCTAAGGATGAAGGTCTTCCAGACATAACAGGATTGATAAACATATGAATACACTGAGCTGTGACATCACACACAAGACCCGTACAAATTCATACCGGACAAAATTCTAGCACCAAGAAGGGTCTGTGGACACAAAGTCCCACTCCTAACCAGGAAGATGTTTGCAACTGATAGGTGCTGGGAAAGGGAAAATCAGTTTTCTCCAATGAACCAATGGACTGTCACTACATATATCAACTACAGTCCAGGGCAGAGATAACTGAGCAATACAAAATATACTCCATTTTCTTGTGCACTTTTTTTGTTAATTTTTGAATTATTGGATGTTTATTCTGATTTTTGTGTGTTTTTTTGAGGTTTTTTTTTGTTTTGGGGGAGAGAGAGAAGCGGCGGGGAGAAAGAACGTGAAATTGGGTAGAGAGGTGGGAAGAGTCTGGGAGGAGTTGGGAAAGGGAAAGAATATGATCAAAATATGTGAACATTTTTGAAGAAAAAGAAAAAGTGTAAAAACATAAATAATATTTTGAGAGCAAAAAAAGATGACAATTCACCTTACCAACAGGTAAATTTTTTTCTTTTCTTTTTTTTTTAATTAAGAGATTCTCTATTCATTTTACATACCAACCACAGATTTCCCTGTCCTCCCTCCTCCCGCCCCACAGCCTTCTCCCACAACCCCTCCCCCATGCCCACCTCCTCCAAGGCAAGGTCTCCTGTGGGGAGTCAGCAGAATCTGGTAAATTCAGTTGAGGCAGGTCCAAGTCCCTCCCCCCTGCACCAAGGTTGCTCAAAGTGTCTCACCATAGGCACTAGGCTCCAAAAACCCAGTTAGTGGAAACACATGAACTGTGGACCAATAGCTGAGGAGCCCCCATGGTACTGGACCAAGCCCTCTGGATAAGCGAGACGCTTATTTAGCTTGAACTCTTTAGGGGGCCCCCAGGTCAGGGGATCAGGACCTGTCCAACAGGTAAATCTTAACCTTTTTTAGTTTCACTGTTCATATATATAAAACGTGTGTGTATATATGTATATATATTCATATATATAGTGTGTGTGTATGTACATACAAATACACACACGTATATATATTCATATATATATGTATATATATATATAGTGTGTGTGTGTATGTACACACACACTAAAACAATCATGGCCAAGTCAGAGAATAGTGAAGAGAAATTTTTTATGTTGCAGAATTCTAAGCACACACTGTTGTTCCTGGCATTATTACACATTCATCATTCCCACAGCATCTAGCCACAGCTAGGCACTTGATAATCGCTGGATAAACATGCTCTTTTTGTTGCTTTCAAATATTCTAATTCCCCTGGACACATCCATTCCTTCAGCAGAGATCTGTCCAGCTTCTGCTACATGTCAGGGAGTTCAAAGGCAATTATTGAAACAGAAGTTTCTTCTGGTCAGGGAGTGATTGTCTAGTTGCCTACAGAATCATTCCTCTGCCCTAAGCTGCCTGTCTGATTTAGGCACTCTACTCCCCTCAGACCAACTCAACATTTCATAAATAAACATGCAAACCAAATGCTACAGGATTTCTTTGTTGTGCTGTATTCATATGAATGAACACAAGAGCAAAAAGACGTGTTTAATTTATAACAATGGACTCACTATCAAACGCAAGCTCGTCTGTTAGACAGTAATTATTTCCAATGGAGAACTCATCATAAACACATCCATAAAGCAACATTGGCATGATGAAGGCTGTGATAATAAACCTCCTTGTAAAATAAAGATTTCTTAGCTAAAATCCTCTCAGGAACCAATAACCTTTTCTCTTTAAGGAATTATGAAGAAGAAAAAAGTTACCCTCTGGGATATCGAACAAGCAGTGATATGGACGGGCTGAGTTGTGTCTCCCAGCCCCCGTTTCTTATATAGAAGGCCTAGTGGTCAACACCTCAGAATCTGACCTTAGTTGAAGACTGGGTCTTTAGAGAGGGGACTGAGTTAAAATGTCCATCAGAATGGACACCTGATGCACGGGAACTGGTGACACACGCTCACACTTAAAGAAAAGGCTACATGAAGACAAGCGTCAAGATGGAGGTGGTGTGGCTGCAAACCAAGGATGGTTACAGATGACCAGTAGACGGCCAGTGGCTGGGAGAGGGTCTTGGAGCCGATTCTCCCTCACAGCCTCAGCATGTTAGACTCAGGTGTAGAGCAAGTTTCTAATGTTTGAGCTGCTCAGCTTGTGAAACTTGGTTATAGGAGCCCTAGCAAACCCTCACCCTTCAAAACTGGACCCCCAAGCTTAGAGTGAGCACAGTAGGTTTGGCAAACTTCAGATCTCTGTGTTGTCTCTTCCTATTGCCCCATGAAACTTATGGGACCATCTTTTCATAATTCCACCCTCAGAAAACAATGATACTTAAAGACAGAGACTTTCTAATGAAAATTCAAGGTGAAAGACACCTTTCTCATGCAAACATCAGAAAATCTGACAAAGGTTTAAATAACTCATTAATGGAGGAAGGAATAGATTGGATGCAAAGTCAATCAATATAGGGATAAGAAACTGAAAATTCTAAAAGGGCAGAGATACTCAGAAGAATAAGTTAGAAGTGAGAGTAGATGATTGTGTGCATGTTTAAAAGATTACAATTTGGGAGCCTTGGGAAATGCTTGCCATACAAACATGAAGATCTGAGCTTGGATCCCCAGCACCCCAATAAAACACAGGAATAGCAATATATGCCTGGAATCCCAGTGCTGGGGAGGAGAGACAGGGGAATCCCTCACACTTGCTGACCAGCTAGTCTAGCTACATCAGAGAGATCCTGATTAAGTACGAGACCATGTTTGAAGGTGAAGAGCAATTGAAGAAGAAACTCAGCATCATCATCCGGCTCTACACACATATATGCATACACACATATACACCACACACACATGCATACACAAACACAAATACACACACAAAAATTAGCTTCTCTTTTACTCAAGAAAATAACAACTTTGTACAAGTCAACTGCTAAATTTACAGGAACAGGATCGTCAGCCTCTCTGTTTCCAGTTAATAATCAAATATACAGAGACAACAAAATCACCACACACTGAGTGTGAGATGAGAGTCAATTACTGAATAACAAGGCTCTATTTTTATTGGGGTTAATTAGAATAAAGCTGGATTAAAATAGTATTTAAAACACCAAGCAATATCCATTTTCCCAGTGCCATAATGTGTGGTAATTTTATTCTCACTCCTCATGGTTCCAACTATGACTTGGAATTCCTGAAATAGCTTTATGGCCATCTCAAATCTCCTAAACAATTTCTTGAAATAAATTCTTCTTCTTCCCAAAGAATAATTTATGACCCATCAGGAATGCACTGGGCATTCTTGTGATCCTCTTCACTTGGGTCAAATCTACTCTGAGACAGAGCATTGCAAGTTTTCTGTAGCATGCCTGTCAGGAAGCGAGGGAAGCAAGTCTGGCAAGAGGAAGAGCTGAACTATGCTTTGGCAGAACAGCAGTTGAGGTCACCTCACCAGAGGAGCTGGTGATAAGCCAGTCCTTCAGAAATGGCACAATGGAGGTAAAGACACAAGCCTTTGAACCTCCACCACAACCAGTGTTTGGACTCGGGACAACCCCTGGGGAGGAATTCATCATAGGCAAGAGATTCTCTTATGCCTGGGGCTCAGCTGTTTAAGAAAGATATCCAAAATTGAACAAATTTAGGAGAAAAACATTAGCCTGGGAACATAAGCCATTTGAGACTTGATGGAAATTTAGGAAAAGATACAAATCCACAGAGTTGTTCCCAGTAAAAAAGACTGGTCCAGCTTCGTTTCTGCTGTTGTTATAAATACCCTGGTGGAAAGCAAATTAAAGGATTAGGACGTTTATCAAGCTTACCGTTTCAGGTAACAGCCAATCGTATCAAGGAAGTCACAGCAGCAGGAGCTTGATGAGTGCAGGTATGCCCACTTGTTGGTTTAGTCTCAGTTCCATGCCTCCACTCTTACATAGTCCAGGACCCAAACTAGGGACTGGTGCCACCCACAGTGGGCTGTATATTTCCACATCAATTAACATTACTAAGACAATCCTCCACGAACATGCCCATGGGCCAACCCAATGTAGACAATCCTCCATTGAGGTTCTCTTGCCTAACCAGCCCAACCACCAACTGGAGAAGTTTATCTTTAGAAACTGTTTCCCCGTTTCCATTCTAGCACACCGGTCCTGACTCCATTCAATTTCCCATCACCACAGTACAAATTAGGGTAGATCCCTTATATGGGAACCTGAATCCTCAGAAGGCTCTCATCAAAGTAGGAAAACCTACATGATGGAAATAATTTTCCTAAATAACAATCCATAAAACCATAAATATAAACGGCAAGGTTTGTAGTTAAATTCAGAGACTTGACTAACTATTTTGAGCCAAGCCCTAGACACAGGAGCTAAAGGGCTGGAATCTTAGCACTCCTATAGTTAGAAGAAACACTGACGCTTTAGATCTGTGAGGGGAGGATGATAGTCTTCAGTTCAACAGATATGTGCTAAACCTATGCAGCTAATGAGTCACAGACTTCAGGTTTCTCACTCAGGTGGGTCACCATGAGAAATGAAAGCCACGAGGTTTTTCAGGTAGGAGGGGAGAGAAAACAATCAGAAATCAGAAAGCATTTATTTCCAAGCATTTCTGGTGTGTTCTGTAACAAGAGTTTAAAACGGGTGGGAAGAGAGAGAGAACCTAGACTACATGCCTGAAACTCCACAAGGAAAGTATCTGTCTTGAATAGTGACACCATACAAGGGGGGAAAGCTTTCCAAGGCCTTTGACTATGCTGGAGCCGCATGTTTTTCATGCTCACCCAGTCTTATGTCAAGTATTCAGTAGGAAGTAGTTACTGTTGGTAAGTTTTCCTTAGTATCCAGGAAACAAATACAAATTCCCCCAGAGTGGGGAGGAAGTGGGCAGATAACAGCTCTCAACCTGGGTCTCCAGGAATATTTTTAAAGTATCAATATCTATGAAATCTACATTAAAAATTACTGACATGGGAGAAATAAAGAGATGGCCAGCAAAGTCTACGAAACTGGAATAATCATAAATAGATAATAAAACAGCATGGATTTCTTTAAAGGAGCAAAGAAGGGATTAAAACTAAGCAAGAGAACACAAATACTTTAAATAACTTTTTAAAAATGTGTAGCCAGGCGTTGGTGGTGCACGCCTTTAATCCCAGCACTCGGGAGGCAGAGGCAGGCGGATCTCTGTGAGTTCGAGGCCAGCCTGGGCTACCAAGTAAGCTCCAGGAAAGGCGCAAAGCTACACAGAGAAACCCTGTCTCGAAAAAAAAAAAAAAATTTGTATGGGTGTTTTGTCTCCATGCATGTCCATGCACCACATGTGTTCAATGACCACAGAGGCCAAAAGAGGGCATCAGAGTCCCCCAGAACTGGAACTACAGTGGTTGTGAGCAGCTTTGTAGGTACTGGGAATGGAGCTGGGGTCCTCTGGGATAGCAGCTGGTGCTCCTAATCGCAGAACTATCTCTCTGGATCCACAAACATATCTTTTTAATAAGAAAAACAATAATTACATTTAACATGTCTACTATGGCTTCAGAAAGGAAAAAGAGAATCAGAGACAGAATAGGGTCAAAGGAACATTTAAAGATAGATTAGAAACCTATTTTAAAAATCCAATGGAAGGGCTACATTCATGCAGTGGATAATTTAATATTTTGAAGATGTCAATTATTCCCTGAATTATTTATATATTTACAAAAATCTCAATCAAAATTGCCATTGACTTTAGGCTGACATTACAAGCTAGCTCTAAATGTATTCAGAAGAATGAAGAACAAAAATAACCTAGACTCCAAAAGAAAAAGATTAACAGCAGGGCTCAAATGGATCTGCCAAGACCTAGAAAGCACTGGCCACTGCTACAGCATAATACTGAGACAGGAGCAAACAAAATGAACAAGGAAACAAAGGAAAGATTAAGAAATGGACCAAAATACATACGGAAATTCAACCCATGACAGCACAGACGTAGAATAGATGAAAATGATGAATGCTCTGGTTTGAGTGTGAGATGGCCCCCAGAGGTTCACACATTTGAACACTTGGTCCTCAACTGGTGGTATTCTTTGAGGAAGCTGGGGAACCTTTGAGACATAGAGCTCTACTGGAGGAAGTCAGCCACTGGGGGCAGACCTTGAGGATTTATAGCCCAGCTCTACTTCCTGTTTACTCTCGACTTCCTGAGTGCAGCGGCAATGTGACCAGTCAACCTCCTGCTCCTGACACTATGCCTTCCCTGGCTGCTGTCCATCTTCTGCTCCATGGTGTTCTGTACCGTCTGGAGCTACAAATCAAAATAATCTCTTTCTCCCTCCACCTACTTTTGTTGGGTCTCATTGTCACAGGAATGAGAAAGTCACTAAGACACTGCATTTCCAAGAAATATTCCCAGAATAATTGCTTATCTTGGAAGAAAAAATGAAATTGGATCTTTACCTCAAAACAGATATAAAACTGATTCCCAGTAGATTAAAGATGAAAATGTATAATGTAAACTGTAATTGTTAGCAAATGATATAAGAAGTATCTCTTTTTTTTTTAACAGAAATGGAAGGAAACATTTAACAAATAAATGTAGCCCAAAAAAATCTACAAATTCTGAGAATTACAAAATTAAGAAATTCTGTTAGTTTAAACCACTAAGAAGAGAGTAAAAAGACAAGTAGAAATAAATGATTTTATTTTATTTTTGGATATTCTCTAAAACTATAGCAGTGTAATGATTAGAAGATATAAATGAGAAAAAATATAGTCCTACAAAATGGTGAAGCAAAAGTTCAAACTGGTGGATTACACAAGTAAAAACCCAAATAACAAAAGAAGATAAAATGAAAGTGAAAACGTGCTCAAATTCATCCAAGAAACATGCCACCATCCCCATCCCCTCCTCCCTTCATTTTTCTTCCCACCCCAACATTTCTTTTCCTGGTGATTCAAATACAAATGATGGTGAAAGTTTTTCAAATTCGACATAGCTTCTTGGAAAGATGCAGAAGTTACATAGGATCATAGCGAGCGCATGGAGCCTAATGAAGCTGGGAATACAACTAGATATCTTGTAGAAATGAAGTAACGCATAGCACAGGAATAACTACATGCCAAAGTCCAGAGCCCACATAATGTCTTTCAAACAAACAAAACACTAACAAAAGTATGGTAGCATTATTGATTACCATAGGAAAAAAGAAGTATCTCAAATGTCCAAATCAGAATATGTCACAATATATTTACATGGTGAAATAGTCTATAACCATGATCTCCAATTCCACCAAATAAGACAGATGAAATTCAAAAAATCAAATGTGACTGACAAATATCAACTGTAGAATCATTGCCTTATTTTATTTAAATAACATTTAACATGCACTTAGAACAACAAATGTACATGTACATGAATGATAGCATGTGGGTATGTCTAAACTTTTCACACTGTAACATAACATTGTCATCTACAAAGTTTATGTTCCAGAACCACTCAAGCTGTCAAAAAAATCTCCTAATGTTTTTAGTAACCTTACAATTTGTGTCAGACCACATGGTTCCAGGACTTGATTTAAAATAGAGATGCCTTTTTCAGACATGTTTTCAGAATCTACTGCTTTTCTTTTGAACATTCTAAATGTTGACAGTTCTCATCCTTTGAGCATAGATTTTATTTCAGTAGCAACAAGTTATTTGAATGCAAGTTTGATGGATGAGATGGGTGATTCAGCTCTGTAATAGATAATTGAAATGATCGTTGTTTCATAAAACAGTTTCTCAAAGTAATTCTGAAGGATAATTGACTTTCGGAGTTTCAAAGTAATCAAATCCAACCTTCTGCATGACTTAAAACCAGCTCTGCCAGGAACCCTGATAAATGGCCAGGTGGCTTTTCAGCAGCTTTCTAAGGAACACAGAACCAGACAAAACACTCCAGAGCACAATAGGGAAAAGACCTAACAGTGACCTCATTTAATCTAAGTGCCACAGTCTATATAATCTTCATAACAGTTAATATTGGACCATCATTCCCATGTATACATACTCACATCCAATATCAATCATGTATTTCTAAGCATTCCTGTTTGACTAATTGATTAGAGCAACAACCAGTACATGGCCAAATGCTAACTCCTTGCTCAAACAGATACCTCTTCCATCTTGGAATTAGTATCCATGGGGTGTGGGAAGGGTTGAGATGCATCCACTTGGGGGTTGGCCTAAGTTTGCCTTTTTTTTAATATCATGGCCAAAGGGAAATCATAAAAATTATCAGCTGCATTGATGAAACCTAGACAAAATTTGTTTATGAAATTTCCCAAAGCAACCAATACTGCAACCCCATTCCATAAATGAAATGAAGTAAGTTGTATTTTTTCAGGGAACTCATCCCATCCCATTACAATGACTGCTTCCTTTCTACAGTCTACAAAGAACATCTGTCTATGTCACTTACAGGTACTTTGTAGAGGCCACTACTAAACAGATGGGGCTATAAATCCATCCTCTCAGATTTCCACTCCTCTAAAATCTACCCCATTTCAATATTTCTTATTTGTGATCAAATTTTCAAGATTTCTCACTATCTGTGGTATAATTCATTGGAATTTGGAAACTGTTCACTCTTCAAAGATATCTTTCTGCCCTTGGAGTCTTTCCTAATCTCAATATTTATTTCTTCTAGTTTTAAGATAATACTCCCTAATATAATCATCTAAAGCAGTACTGGTCAAAAAAATCATGTTCTTATGAGATCTAAAATTCTAATGTTGTTTTCCTTAGGATTGTTTCCAATATTCAGCAGTGTTAAAGCATCCCAATTTTAAACATATACTTACTATATCTGCTTTTAAATACATATTTCAAACAATATAAATGCTCCTAGGATAAGAAGTCTGAGTTTGACGTGGTTGCCACCTCTATAATCCCTGGAGGTAGGGGGACTAAGAGTTCAAGGTCAGTATCAGTTATATAGGGAGTTCAAGACTAGCCTGGACTACATGAGACTCTGTCTCAAAGACAAAGAAAAAGAAAGAGCAAAGGAAGGAATGAAACCAGGAAAGAAATCAGAGTGCACCAAACTGTTGGTTTTTAATGTTCTATTATTTTGCACTTATTTTAGGTATTTTCATAGTTAGAGGACCAAGACATATTGAGAAGAGAATGACAGGAAGTGCAAGGACAGGAGAAGATAAGATGGCAACAGGGAAGACAGTGGGTACCCGGGTTCCCGAGTAGATCGTGCGCCATCTGATTGGACATGCACTGGAGGAGGCATCTCCTACTCAGCACACAAGTTGTTGCTGTAATCATCTCTTTTCTGTGGCTGGGATGAAATAACCTCACAAAATGCAAGTTAGGGGAGAGTTTATTTTTGGCTTATAGGTCCAGAGGGGATCCAATCCTTCATGTGTGATGCCGGCCTGGCAGGCCAGAAGCAGACGGATCACACATCCACACGGAAGGAGCAGAAAGTGCAGGAAGTGGGGCTAGACGACAAAAGCTCCAACTTTCACCCGTGACACACTTGGTTCAGCAAGCTCCATCGCCTAAAGGTTCCGAGATCGTCTCAAACAGCACCACCAGCCGAGGACTGGTATTCTAATACATGAGCCTATGGGAGATATTTCACATTCAAACCACAGCAGTCCTTAAGAAAATCCTTTCCTGTCCACATTTATTTCAATCGCTCCTCATTATAACCATCAGCTATCATATAGAAATTAAACGTTATCTGGAAAATGACTCCCTGCTTAGAAATAAAGCAACTCCCCAGTATCCCCAACATTAAAGCCTTAGTTCCTCCACCCACCACATCCCTGTGGTTGTCTAGGCAAAGGGCTCCCTCATGACTCTACCTGTGTAGGCTTCCTCTCAGCTGAGGAAATTGCTCATTTCTGCACCTTCCCAAGCCCCGATCCCACCACTGGAAATGATCTCGCCTTTGCTTTCCACCGGTTTCATTCCTCCTTCTTTCAAAACCAAGACTGAAACTGATCCCCATGCGAATGATTAAGATTGAGCCTTCTCTGTGATGTCGTCTCATAATGCGATCACGCTTCTCTGCTCACTGCCCTCCCTGTTCTTTCACGTCCTGCTCTTAGGAGAAGATCAAGTAGAGTGGAATGTAGCTCAATAGTTTGAAAGCCTCTAATTTAAACGGTGGGGTAGGACCCAGGCCTTGATCTTCAGAAGACCTCACTAGGGGCATAGGAGTGCACAGTCAGGCACAAAAATTACTGCAGAATTGATGCTTCTCTGTCCAGCTGTGCAGTCACTCGCCAAGCTTTAGAAACATTTTCTTAATTAGAAGTCATCCACAAACTGACCCAAGTAGACATTTTGAAACCCAGACATTTGTATTATGAAACAGCTCCTGCCAGCCTGAATGGAGAAAACCTGGACCTAAAGGTGTGCCAGTCTGATGGTGGAGCCTGTCATTGTTAACCTCTTCAAGTCTAGGAGTACTATGCCTTTTAATGTCACCAAAATGTCAGCTGGGTAACTCTAACAGAGTCACTGTTAAAGCCAATGCTCATTTAGTGGAGTCCTGTGATCTACGGCAACAGAACAGGCAAGTGTGAGTACACAGGCCAGGACCCTGTTCTGTGCAGAGGACCAGGAGTATGCACAGAGCAGCAAAGAGAAAGGTATGACTCCAACATACTCCGTGCTCCCTGCAAATAATCTTACAGTTATGATACATCCCAACTCAGCATACCAGAGAGATGGCTCATCTTTGGTCCCAGAGAAGAGGGAGTAAATTCTGTGTGAAAGAGGAAGATGGGAACCCTCAGCAGAGCATACCACAGGAGCCCAGCCAGGAGAGAATGGTACAAGGGGAAGAAGACAGGAGAACAGAGCCAGGACCCAGGGATGTGGCAGAGAACGTTCTGTGCTAGTTACAAAAGGCTGTTGCTGTTGCTAAAATGTAAGGAGCCTGAAGGAAAGAAACAGAATGTGAAACTGGATCACCGAGGGCAAATGTACAAAGACCCAAAAGGCCCTCAGGAGGCCACACACACACACACACACACACACACACACACACACACACACAAGTCTTCCATAAGAGACTCTGGAGCATTCTGGTCTCTGCAAAAGCATCTTATTCACAACTTTAACAGAGTCACAATAGAACCCTCAATGATACAGTTCTCTGGGAATCATGGAATATGTGTACAACTGCTGTATAATTCTGTAACATCTTCAGACAATCTGAACATTGGTGAAAAGATTCATTATCAGAATAAAAGCTGCAAGCAAGGTCTTTAAATGACAGTAACATTTCCTAAGCAAAGCTTGCCGACTCTTCAAACTCAGGATCAATCCCCACAGGTATCACAAGCTGCTATCAGATTCAGTTGCTATAACAACCTGCCACTCACTTCCACTTGATACCACCAGTTACCCGAAGACAGCTGGATCCAGAATAGGTTTAACTCAACATAAAGCCGAAGATGCCAGTGGAGGAGAACCCAGCAGGGAGGTAATTAAAAATGAAATCACTACTCTCTTAATGATCTTTAAGAGCAAATAATCATGTCGAGTCCACAGTGTACGAAGTGTGTGTTGAAAGGCTAAAGGACACACCAGGAGGAAACACTACATCATTAACCACAGATGGTTGTCTGGACTCTCAAGATTCAGCTCTACCTGCAATCTACCTCTTCCTTCCTCTCTCCCTTCCTCCCTTGTCCTCCCTGTGGATAAGTTTTACATCTCCGGTTGGTGGGTATCTGCCACCACCAATGTCATAAGCCAAATCAAACCGAATTAATAAATCCAGGTTTAATGAACAGAGCAAAGCAATCCTGGGTAACCCTTGGGAAGGCAGGGGAAGGGTCACATGGCAAATATGGCTACCAGGCCTTAAGTAACCTGTGGAGTGGTCTTGAGCAGCCCCAGGGAGGGGGCTGGCTTTTGGTGGGCTTTGAGGGGGCAGGGGTCTGGAACAGGAGGACAGCTCTAGAGGAGGGACTGCTGTTTAGCAGGCTCTGAGGGGGTAGGTTTGGGGAGAGAGGTGGAGAAGGGGAGTTGAGGTGGGGCTTCCACCAGAACATTCCAGACTCTTTGAGTATATGGGTGCCAGGGACTGAGTGGAGCTTTCATCAGGACACCCACCACCACAAAGGATCCTCCTTAGATCTAGTTCCTCCTTGATCTCTCTTCCCTTATAGGTCTACCACCTTCAGAACTGTAATCGACCTATTCTTCTGCCTCCCCCTCTGAGAAAACACAGCCACTCTCCCTGTCTCCCAGTCAAACCAATGCCCCACCATGCTGTGTTTACCCAACCCTACCCGCCTCATAGAAAATATGAATTAGCACCCTTTATGCATTTACTAGGTTTCCTCCTTCTTCCCAGACTCCTTTTACTTCTGCCAGTACAAGATCTTATCCTGCTTGGACATTCCACCAGCCCTTCTTACTATGAAACACTCAAGACTGTGTATTTTTTTTTTTCATTTTTGGTTTTTCGAGACAGGGTTTCTCTGTGTAGCTTTGGAGCCTATCCTGGAATTCACTCTGTAGGCCAGGCTGGCCTCAAACTCACAGAGATCCTCCTGCCTCTGCCTTCCAAGCACTGCAATTAAAGGTGTGTGCCACCACTGCACAGCAGACCACATCTTTCTTATTCAGGACCACAAAATGGCCAACACATAACGGTGGCCAGTGATAATCTCTAACGTACTGCAACTGCATGAAGAAATTTCCCTAAACAAAGGAAAGGGTCACTCTCTTTGGTTTGGTAAATGAGAGCCTTTGTGATGGGGAGGTTGTGTCTGACCATGAGCAGAAGTGGTTCTCACATGCTCTTTTTGACAGTCAAGAAAAAACCAGAGGAGTGAAGACGCTGGTTTGCTTTATGCTATTCTGCCTTTACGATTTAGAAAAAAAATTAGAACTTGATAGTAAAATAAATAGCTGGCATTTTGGCTGAAGTGGGCAGTGCTCAGGGAAATGAGAGCTGAAGTAAAGTCAAGGAGCAGTCAGGCATGTTTCAAGTGACAGCATCTGAGAGGATGCTATGGGTCTTCTCAGCCAAACGTGTCTGCTTGCTCACAGTAACAGCCACAGTGTGTGTATGTGTGTGCACACACGCTCGGATGAAGAATTCTTATCACTTAGATATTTAGAAGTGTGGCCAAACCAATGAACAAAAGAAGAGTCACTTGTGCAGTAAAGGGGAGGTATAGGATAGCATCTGCACAGCAAGGTGGTTCAGGCTTCACCTTCACAGGAAGGTTTCACACATAAGCACATGGCTAGTTCCCACATACAATCCCCCAGTTGATTTAATCTTCCTTTTAGCATCGTTGTCAGAAATGCCTCAGTCCACCCAGGAAAGACTGGAAGGAGCTTTCATGAGCCCTGTTCTCCTCCACTAGGCAAGCCAAGTGTTCTTTGGAAGCTGATTGGTCAGAATGTGCTTAACGTCATCCCACCTAGAGTGAGGAACAGTGACTACTTCCAATAGTGTGGCCCTCTCATAGCACCCCAATAAAATTAAAACAGGAGCCACTAGACTGGTAGACTTCCAGTCTGTGAGGATGACTGTGGGAAAACAGGGAGCATCTTAACCTTGCTGTCCCCAATGACTATGGCCATAGGTAGTAATTTAAAAAGTCCAGAGAGGTGGGAAGAGGAGGGAGGGAGAGGGGAGGGGGAGAGGGAAGGATAGATGAGTGAGGGAGAGAGAGAGATAGATGAAAGAGAGAGAGAGAGAGAGAGAGAGAGAGAGAGAGAGAGAGAGAGAGA
>CABHPQ010158714.1:0-45503 GCA_902168405.1 Peromyscus aztecus
TCAAGTTCTACTCAATAAAATCAGCACCTACCCAGTTAAAAGGTTGGGGAGGGGGCGGGCGGACTGGAATGTGGAGGGTGCTTCCCAGACCCGTCACCAAGGCTGTGTACCCAGAGCCAACCGGCACTGTAGCTGTTGCGTTTTTTGGTGTGTTCCAGGTTCTCCAAGCCAGCACCCATGTTCCTGGATGACTCCTTCCGCAAGTGGGCCAGGATCCGGGAGTTCGTACCACCTTTTGGAATCAAAGGTCAAGGTATGTCGGGAACCCTTTAAACATTAAACACCCCATTTCCCCATGCTATTTCCTTATACTTCAAGACAGGATTGTGTCTTCAGAAGTTCCGCCCTGGGGGCTAGTGAGATGGTTCAATGGGTGAAGGTATTTGCTACCTAATAAGTCCAGTGTCTGTGATCCACATGGTGGAAAGGAGAGCCAATCATAATAAATTGTTCTCTGACTCCATGGTACCCATTTGTAAGTGAGTGTGCACATGTGTACACACACAAATAAGTGTGTGTGTGTGTGTGTGTGTGTGTGAGAGAGAGAGAGAGAGAGACAGACAGACAGACAGACAGACAGACAGACTGGTGCAGTGCATACCTTTATACCTTTAATCACAGAGGCAGAGGAGGCTGATGTCTGAGTTCGAGGCCAGCCTGGTCTATAGAGTGAGTTCCAGGACAGCCAGGACTACATAATGAGACCCTGTCTCAAAATAAACAAAACAGTTCCCTGCTGGAGATTGTTCTGCACTGGCCAGAGCTGGCTCTGCTACAGTGATGTGTGTATACAGTCCCTTTGTTCAAAGCTCTAGTCTAGTGAAGGAGCAGGGGCCAGATCCGGTGCTGTGTTACAAGGTTACGGTCGGTCTGTCGAAATTAAGAAGGGAACTGTTACAGGGTGCTAGCATTTGGCCGGGAGACTTAGCCCTCTACTCTGCTAGCCCAGCCCTCCCTGGAAAGAAGACAAAAGCCAGCAAACACACTGCTGAACTGGGCCTCTAACCCCAAGCCTCCAAAGGGCACATCCAGTGGGTTAGTTTAAGCCATGTGTAGATTCCCTTCCTCCGTGCTTGTATCCAGGCAGACGACTCCTTCCTCCCAAATCCTCACTCAGGACTGACTGTGTAGCTCCAAAGGCCAGCGAAGGCCGTTAGTATCCTCAGCCAACAAGGAGAGAGCGGCTCCTCACTGGTGCCTTTCTGTAAAACGTCCCGTCACAGAAAGCAAAGCCCCATCTGTGTCCTTGTCACTAATAGTGATGAGCTCTTCCTCTGAGGCAGATTTGGAGGTGAGACAAGAAGGGAATGAGAGTTGTCCCCACTTGAAGGTGCATCTGGAGGCACTTAGTGTAGAACCTCAGTAAAGGTTTGCTCCTCGGCCCTCTCCCATGGAGCCTGTGGAGAGCCTGCCCAGGCCCAGTCCCGCCTCTGTGGGACGTAAAGGATACTTTCCAGTCAATCATGTGACCCCTTGCTGTACCCAAAAGTGTGTGTGTGTTTCTGAGACACAGTCTCACCATGTAGCCTTACTGACCAAAAACTTAGAGAAATTCACCTGCCTCTGCCTTCTGTGTGTTGGGATGAAAAGTATGTGGGCCACCATGCCCAGTTTACCCCCTTTTGAAAGAATTATGTGAGGGCTGAGGTGTAGCTCAGTAGTAGGGTGCTGACGGAGGCTCTAGGTTCAACCCCCACCACAACAAAGCCAAACCAAACAAAAAGACAAAAGGTTTTATGTTGTTTTTTTTTTTTTATTTTGGAGTCCTTGTTACATGAAATGTCTCAGACACGCCAAAAAATAATGTTAGAATAATACAATGAAGGACTAGTGGTCGAGCTGGTGATAGAGTGTTTACCTGGCGTGCATAAATTTGACCCCAGGACCACCTATAACTAGGCATGGTGGCTCATGCCTGAAATCCTAGCACTCGGGAGGTGAAGGCAGAAGAGTGACAAGTTCAAGGTCACTTTCAGCCACAAATCAAGGTTGAGGCTGATTCATGAGACCATGTCTCAAAATCAATAAAATAATGTAATGGACACCATGCACTGTCTTCTTAATGTATAAAATAAAGCATGGTGGGGCTGGAGAGATGGCTCAGCGGTTAAGAGCACTGGATGCTCTTCCAGAGGACCTGGGTTCAATTCCCAGCACCCACATGGCAGCTCACAACTGTCTGTGACCCCAGTCCTAGGGCATCCCATGCCCTGTTCTGGCCTCCATGGGCACCAGACGCACAAAGGGTGTACAAAACTCCTATATATGAAAAGAAATAAAGCCAGAGCTACAAGAGAGCTTCTGGTTGCTCTCTGCCCACTGCCCCTCCCCAGCACCGATGTCCTTGATCAGATGTTGGCATTTAGTGTTTCTTTGTCTTGATTTTTATTTTTGTTACATACTTACATGCCCATTAAACATAAACCAATTTTTCTTTATGGGGCATGGTAATGAATGCCTTTAATCCCAGTACTGGGTTTGGGGGAGCAGAGGCAGGCCAGTCTCTGAGTTTTAGGCCAGCCAGGGCTTTAGACTTTATCTCAAAAAAAAAAAAAAAAAAAGATGTATGTATCTGTGTGTGTGTGTGTGTGTGTGTGTGTGTGTGTGTTGATTTTTTAAGTGTTTAAAATTCTCATATATCATATATGTGTGTATGTTCTTTAAAATGATGTTTTGCATATATACTTTAGCTTTATCTGTGTTGGTACATATAGCTATACGTCATTGATGGGTTTTTGTTGTTTGCCACATAGTAGTTCATGTTCCACATGTCCTTTTCCTTTGGTGGATGTTTCAGCTGCCTCTAGCATTTTGCAGTTACAAACAGTTCTTCAGTGAAGATTCTCGAGCGTGTCTCCTTGTGTGAACATTTCAGTGCCGTGCCCTTGGAGGATAGCCACAGATTTCTGTCTGTACGCCGTACCCTTATTTTATTACAAAGATGCTTTCTGTCGTGGTAGTACCAAGCTGCTTGTCTACAGACCTTTATATCTATTGCATCTACCCAACAACTGAGCTAAGCAGAGCTTGCTATCGTTTTTTCAGAGGCAAGGAAACGAGCTCAAAGGAAGGTGGCCATTTGTGGCAGGTCACAGAGTGTTAAGTAGCAGAACCAGATCTGACGGAGCCAACAGCTTCTTCTCCATTACAGTATAAAGTTCTTACCGAGCCAGAGTCTAAAGGAGGGTGGTCATCCAAAGGCCAAGAAAATGAGTCATGGTTCAGGCTCCGAGAGCAGAGGTCTCAGGGTCCTGGCTGAGAGTAGTCCTGGCGGGTAGATGCCTGGCTGATGGGTGAGGAAGAAGAGGCAGTCTGGCAAAGAGCAGGGTCAGGATGGGCAGTACAGAGTGGGGCAAAGTGGGCAGTCTGTATGATCTACTGGAGTGAACTCTTCAGCCATTGGTTGTCTGTCTTGTTCCCTGGACTCCGCTCCATGAGACACAGTGGTAAGACATGGTCTGTCTCCGACTAGAGAGTCCCATTCCAAACAAGGCTCTGGCCCACGGATACATGTCCTGGGGTCTAGCTGTGGGGAAAACAGAAAAACAGATGAGTCTCCAAGGAAGGTGAAGGGTCGTGGGAAGAAGGTACATGCTGGGGTGAGAGCCTGGCTCCCAGCAGGGCTAGATCTGCCTCCTTCCCTACCTCTGTCTCCTGGCTCAAGCGAAAAGTGAAAGCAGCGGTCTAGCCCAGCCTTGTGTCTGCAGCTCCCTCCACCCACCCCCACTTCCGCTCTGTCCCAGTCCTAGGCCTCCCAGGATGATTATCAGGATGATACTAAATGTATTCTGGGAATTCAAGAGTCCCGCTAACAGTAACCTTCCTCCTCTGTCCACAGACAATCTGATCAAAGCCATCTTGTCAGTCACCAAAGAGTACCGCCTGACCCCTGCCTTGGACAGGTGAGCCCACCCCCTTCCCCTGGCTCTCCGGCACGAGCAGAGGTGCTGTGGCCCAGCTGCTCTTGGCCGGGTTTGGACAGGTGCTCTCCATGCCTCCCCATGCACACACAGTACACACGCGGTGGGTAGAGTGTGTGAGCAGGACGGCCCTTCTGGACGTGCACCTGCCAAGTAGAGCACTTGGCAAGGCTTCTCAGTCCTCAGACATCCGTGGTTGGGAACAGGGACTGAAGGTGATGGGGTGCCGACAGAGGCAGCTAACGGGGACAGAGCTTGAGTCGGAGGTAACGACAGCTCTGAAGCCCTGGAGGGAAAGCCTCAGGTCAGGGTAGGAGACGAGACACCAAGTGAGCAAGGCCGTCAGTGGCTATCGGAGCCTAGGGGCTTGAGTTGAAATTAAGCCCAGTCTTAAGTCCTGAAGCGCCCAGCTTCGTTTCCCAGCCCTCGCTCTTCTGAGAGACCTTCAAGCTTCCCTCGCGGTTCCCTGTCCTCTCAGGCCACAAGCCTCACTCGCCTCTGCCCAGAACACAGTCTTACCAGAGCCCCCTCCTTGCCGCTCCCCAAACCTCCCCTGTGTTTTCCTTAGAAGTGTCAGACACCAGCGGTGTCGAATGTCCCAGGGCCCAGCTCCTGAGGTGTGGCACTGGCCTCCTTCCAGAAGTGCTGCGTGGACCTGACCAAAGTCACAGTAGAGTCGAGGGCAGCGAGACAAAGGGAAACAGCGCAGGGGGGGGGGGACCACCTTCACAGACCTCTGCTCTCTCTCCCCCCAGCCTCCACTGCCGCCGCTGCATCATTGTAGGCAACGGAGGGGTCCTTGCCAACAAGTCTCTGGGGTCACGAATCGACGACTATGACATCGTGGTCAGGTGAGCTCCCCTGAACAACACCTTGGGCACATGCATGCTGTGGACCAAATCCTGAGCCCTGCTCCTTGAGAACTGTCTCGCCGTCCGGTCACCTAGCCTGAGGGTTAACAGAAGCCTCAAGAACGCTGCTGGGTTGGCGGGCTTTAAAACGAACGAGTAGGTGGCCCAGATTCCTGCTCTGCACCCCGGGGTGTTTGGGGTTCCAAGTAACTCCCCAGACACAGGCCCAAGGCCAGCTCTGACTCCACTGGCTCTTTGTAGACTGAATTCAGCACCCGTGAAGGGCTTTGAGAGGGACGTGGGCAGCAAGACCACCCTGCGCATCACCTACCCTGAGGGGGCCATGCAGCGGCCTGAGCAGTATGAACGAGACTCCCTCTTTGTCCTCGCCGGCTTCAAGTGGCAGGACTTCAAATGGCTGAAGTACATCGTCTACAAGGAGAGAGTGGTGAGCGCCCTGCTGCAAGCATCCCTCCCCCCTCCCCTCCCCGCCACCTCCAGCCTCCCCCCCTCCCAGGCTGCCCCTCCCCCTGGACCCCACAAAGAACAGATAGGAAACTTCAAAATGACCTGAAGCTAAAAGGCAGCAAATCCAGCAAGGGACAGAGGCCAATCGATGGCAGGGTGCCTAACGGGCTCCTGGAGCTGAAATGCCTGCTTTCCGCTACCTCCCTCCAGATAGCCAGGGGCTGGTGCGTCTCAGATCCCAGGGAAGCAAAGCTCTGATCCCTATGGGCAGCCCCCAGTGCGACTCGCAGCTTTCACAGGCTCATGCCCTGGCCCATAGCTACCTCCCTGGCCCCACTTCCCTTCCACGAGGCCATTCTGACTGCTCTTATGGCCTCACCTCATTCTTAACAGAGAAAGAAAGCCTTCTAGGGACCCTGGGGCCATTCTACAGGGACAGTGGATCTCAGTGCAAGGGTTCTAGCTCCCAAACGCATGAATCCAGACCATTTTCTACCTCAGATTTTCAGTGCTAGCCTGTAGGTTGGTCTCCAGCCTGCCACTAAGTCTGGTTCTTGTCTTTGGGTGTGATCAGATTCTGTGCTGACTGCTCTAAGCTGGCTAGGATCTGGGCCCGTGTGTTTAGGGAGTGTATGTGGTAGCGTAGGGTCAGATTGCCCATTAGCAGACCACCAACTGGGGCTGCTCCTGAGACCTGTTTCCCAGTTCCGGGCCTGCGGGGACACCTGCCAACTTGTCTGAGTCTCCCGCTCCCAACCCTCATCTCCTCCCCTCCAGCTGTCATCCGTCACCCGGGGGAGGGGTGTGCAGGGCTCAGGCCGTTCATCTCCCAGTGCCCAAGCCTCTTCCTGGAGACCGATGACAGATTGCCCTCTGCCTTCAGTAAGGAGCTAGCTGTCCCTTTAGATTTAGAAGTTGGGGGAGAGAATAGCTTAGCTTGCCTGTGAGGATCTCAGTGCAGTTTGGTTTGACTCCACAGCCCCTTCCAAGCAAGGCCACGTGCAGGCAGTGTCAAGTAGGTAGCAAGCAGGAGCGAAGACAGAAGTCAGGTTCAGAAGCTCAGGTAGGTGGGGCAGCGGGAACGGGAGCCCGTCTCAGAGCCCGGCTGAGCCAGGCAGCCGGCTGTGCTGGGTGCAGCCCAGGTTTCCAAAGGGAAGGAAAGGACAAAGAAGCAGGCGATTGGTCTGGCATCAAGCAAGCCTCTTGTCTACCAGACTAGGGAGGAATGGGGCTGGGGGAGGCCCCCTCTCTTTTCAGAATCCCTACAGCCTTTCTATTTGCCTTAAGGTAACAGGCAAGCACTTCAGAGGGAGACCTGGGAGTGAATTGGACCTGCCTTGGTGAACCCTTCTCATATATGACCCCTGCTCATCAGCCCACGTGCTCTTGGCCCGTAGTCACCTATCAAAGCCTTCATGGCTTTCTCAGGGCAGGAGAGCCAGAGGGTAGGGCCCTGACCCCATAGGGTTTTCCCCCCATGGTGCCCATTCACTGCACATGATCTGGAATTAGCTTAAACCAGTTCCTGCTTCCTGAGGGGCAGTGTGGGAGAAGTGAGTGAGGCAGTCCAGATTCCTTGGGGACAGCAGACCAGAGATGCGTGTGGTTGCCTCTGCCTCCAAGGTCAGTGGAGTCAAAGCTCGTCCTGTCTCCCCAAGGCAGGCAGGAGAGTCAGCGGAAGTGGGGGAGCTGCTCCCAAGAAGACCAAGGAGCTCGCCACTTGGTCTGGTGTCCTGGCCTTGGCAGCCAGTAGGTCAGGATCCTGGCACAGTGAGTGAGGCACTGTGAGGTATGATCGGGGCCTCACTCAACCCCATCCTGGGCCCACATGGCCAGCCTGTGTCAGGGAGGACACCTACTAAGTGTGATGGGGAGAGGGAGGATGGCAAGGAGTCTTCTGAAGTCCTGCGGGCTTTCTGTGGTACCACAGTCAAGGGTGTCTCTGGACTGCTGAATAATCCACCAGTAACACCAGTGATATCCATGCCTTCTCAGCGTCCCAAGTGTCTTAGTCAGTGTTCTCTTTGCTGTGAAGGGGCACCGTGATCATGGCAACTCTTATAAAAGAAAGCATCTAATTGGGACTTGTTCACAGCTTCAGAGGTTTGGTCCATTACCATCATGATGGGAAGCATGGCAGCGTGCAGGCAGACATGGTGCTGGAGAAGGAGCTGAGAGGTCCACATCTGGATCTGCAGGCAGCAGGAAGAGAGAGGGCTACTGGGCCTAACTTGGGCTTCTGAAACCTCACAGCCCACCCCTAGTGACACACTTCCTCCAACAAGGCCACGCCCCCTAACCCTTTCAAAGAGTGCCACTCCCCGATGACCAGTCTTTCAAATCTGTGAACTTATGAGGGCTATTTTTATTCAAGCCACCACATGAGGTGAACCTCCAGAGGCCCATTCTCGAGTACCCCTTTTCCCAAGCCTGAGGTTGGTGCCCTCCTGGGACATCTCTAGGCTGCTCATCACCTCCCTGGCCTCTAAGACCCAGGTAGGGTAGATGTGAATCAGGTTGCCTTTGCAGTCCTCCCTCTGGGGCTCGACCTACTCCTGCGGTGATGTTTCTAGCTGCTCGGCCTCCGGCTGCTAGCAAGCTCTAAACCTGTCTAGAGTTTCACCTGCAGAGTTCTGGCTGGAAATAGCTCTGCTCCGGGGCCAGGGCTGGCTGGGTAGGGCTGGAGCAGGTATGAGACTCAGACAGTGGCTGCTGTGCTGCTTATGGCACACACCCTTCTGGTACCCCAGAGTCCTGGTGAACACTGGGAGCAAGGAAGATGTGGGAAAGGAAGATGGTTGATGGCTCTGCCCTTCCCCATGTGTGACCGCTGGGTTCTCTAATACATTGGACGATGGCCCAGATAGCTCCAAAGTGATTACCAAAAGACCTTGTACCTCCCTGGTCCCAGGAGCCTTGATTAAGCCGGCAAGGACATCTAACGGGCCTCCCAACAGACTGCATGTCCAGCAAAGCGCTGGTGGATACTGAGGAGGGAAGTAAGGCTAAGAAGGAGGGCGGAGCCTGGGAGAGGGAGAAGCAGCCAGTGGTTAAGTCTATAATGAGAGATGCAGCTCAGTAAAAAGCTCTTCTCAGAGGCAGACTGCGACCTCCCCTGTGCACTAACCTGTTGGCCAGGCATTAGTGAGGTACAAGGCCTGAGCCAGCCCCTCGGACTTCAGAGACAAATTCAGTTCTGCTCTAGAGCAGAAGCCGCTCACAGTCTAATGGGAGACACAGTCCCCAAACTAGAATTATTGCTCAGTGCAGGAAGTGCCTCCTAAAGCAGCTGGGGCGGACAGGGAAGGCCAAGAGAAGGCCTCCCAAGAAACACTGGATGGGAAGGAAGAGCTAGGAGCGAGTCCGGCTTTCCAAACGAAAGGAACCATAAGTATGGAGATCCCAGGAGGCCATGCTCCATTTAGGACACTCTAAGACTATATGGAAAATGCATGTAGCCATTGATAAGTCAGAACATGAGGCCCAGGGTCCCAGGTGCAATTACCTGTCATTCAGTCCCTAGATGAAGACTGGAGAGGACAGGACATGTGAAGGACAGGGCACCTCTTCTGGTCACTCAGGCCCCCACCTTGTGCGTCTGCCAGCCTTCCCAGCTGTGCCCCAGGATGCCGGGTGGCCCAGGGCTACAGCGCCTGTACATCCTTCTCTTCCTTCCCCATCACCTTCCCACCGACGCTGGGAAGCTGACATCTGCTGAGAAGCCCCTGTCTGGACTGGGCCAGTGAAGCTGTGGGCCCAACATGCAGAGGGAAGAGAAAGAATAAGGATTGAGGTAGCCCTTGGACAATCACCACAGGCTTGACCATACAGCAGTACATTCTTTCCCTGGTGAAGGAGGGAGGGGAGGTTTTCAAAGGCCAGCCAGGGTCCCACATTCATGGTCAAGAGGTGACCTTTGTTCGTTTGTTTTTTGTTTGTTTGTTTATTTGTTTGTTTGTTTTAGATAGACTGGCCTGGAGCTCACTTTGTAGCCCAGGTTTGCCTTGAACTCAGGGCAATCCTTCTGCCTCTTTCTCCCAAGTGTTGGGATTATAGATGTAAGTCACCATGCTCAGCTGATGTTTTTAAAAATTAAGATGAAATAGAGATGAAACTGCTGTGGGATGTTCTGTATGGCAAATGTGTTGCTAATAAAACACTGATTGGCCAGTGGCTAGGCAGGAAGTATAGGCGGGACTAACAGAGAGAATTAAAAGAACAGGAAGGCAGAGGGAGTCTCTGCCAGCCACCGCCAGGACAAGCAGCATGTAAAGATGCCAGTAAGCCACGAGCCACGTGGCAAGGTATAGATTTATAGAAATGGATTAATTTAAGATATAAGGACAATTAGCAAGAAGCCTGCCACGGCCATACAGTTTGTAAGCAATATACGTCTCTCTGTTTACTTTGTTGAGTCTGAGCGGCTTTGGGACTGGCAGGTGAGAGAGATTTGTCCTGACTGTGGGCCAGGCAGGAAAACTCTAGCAACATGAAACCTAGCACAAAAAATTGGAGTAAGTTCCCAGCCGCAGGCAGTTCCTAGTATTTGTTTTCATGGGACGAGGTTCACTCTGTAGCCCTGGCTGGCTCAAACGGTTGCCGGTGTTCTTGCCACAGCCTCCCGAGTGCTGAGACCCCACCACTCCGGCTTTCTTGGAGGTTATTTTTGACTGGTGGTTGCTGTTAGAAGAGCCCCCCTTGCACGAGAAAGTGAAGTGCTTTTCTGTCTAGGCTGTGGGGTCTGGCCTAGACAGTGACTCAAAAAGAGGAGTCAGAGGCCAGGTCCAGAGGAGAGGAAACCCCGTAGAACAGCAACAGATCAGAGCAAGAGAGTAGTCTGGGAACTCTCCAGGGCAGGCAGGGCCATCAGGTCTCCGAGTACGAGGCCTTGCTGGACAGGGTCCAAGTTGGGGGTTGGATGTTATCTATACTAGAGCCTCTGTTCTGTTCCGACCTGAGAGAACTTTGCTCGGGGGAAGCTGGATGGGGTACCACCTTACCTCTGGGAGACACAGGGCAGGGCTTCCACATGGCCCACCCGGAGAACAAGTGGTCACAGACTCCTCTCCAGGCCTCTGCCATGAGCCTGTGGTAACACTGTTTTCTTTGCAGGCCGTCACCAGCAGCCATACTGTTGCCCCAGGCACTGTTCCAGGCAGGAGTCGAAGGCCTGCCTTCTCCCTGCCCATGCTGTTCCCCGTTGCTTGCTCTGCAGCAGATTCCAAGGCTCAGGCGCCAGACTGCTCATCGCGGCCTTCTGCTTTGCATCATTACTCCCTTCTGCGCCCTGTTGCTTCTTTTCCTTCTCTTCTTTTCCCATCATATCATCATCATCATCATCATCGTCATCATCGTCATCATCATCGTTATCAAAGCCCTCAGTTCCCAGCTTCCTTGAATCCCTCAATTCGGTTCTCCTAATAACTCTGTTAGACAGGTACTGTTACCATCCTCAGTGTAGAGACGAGCAAACCAAGGCACTGAGACAGTGAAGTACTTGGTTGAGGTACCGCAGCTAGTTAAGTAGTAGCTAGAACTGGGTGTAAAACCCACGACTGACTGCCCCAGGAATCCCCGTGAGGAGCCTGACCACATCCCTTCCTGCCATGGCCTAGGAGACCCCTGCTTACTGAGTTCTTGCTCATAACAGGCCCCAGGGATGCCTGCCTCACGGCTGCTGGCTGGCTGGCTGAGGCAGGGTGCTGTTAAGTGGTAGTGCCGGTAAGTGGTAGCGCCGTACTGTGAGTCAAAGCTGTGTCATTGTGACTGTTCACTATGGCCTTTCTTGTTTACTCCATTATGTCCATTCATTCAAAGTCAGACCCGTCACCAAAGCCATGCCAAGCTCTCGGCTGCCATCATCATCCCGTTTACTTGACAACACTACCACACCCTTTCTCCGCATCCAGTCAGCCCAGTGCCAGGGACTGAACGGCTCCTTAGAGAGAGAAACTGCAGCCAAGGTTGTAACTCCCGATGTCACTTTGCCAGCACCCTGTCCCTAGTTGTCAATCAAATGCTCTGACTCACCACCTGCGGATCTTCTGGTGTGTGTGTCGCAGGGAGAAATCTCCCATCCGTCATGCAGGGCAGATAAAGGCCACCATCAGTGAACTTCCCAGCCTCCAGTCCACGCATGTGTATTAGTTACTTTCCTATTGCTGTGCTGAAACACCATGACTGTGGTAACTTACAGAAGGAAGGGCTTACTGGGGCTTCCGGTTCCAGAGGGCTAGGAGTCCGTCATGGCAGGAAATCGTGACAGTAGACAGCAGCCAAGGAACATCTAGAGCTCATCCCCCTAACCACAAGCAGGAAGCAGAGAGTATGCTAGAGGTGTTTTGAGGCTTTTAAAGCCCAAAGCCCACTCCCAGTGACACACCTCCTCCAGCAAGGCCACGCCTCCTAAGCCTGCCCAAACAGCTCCACCCACTGGGGACCAGGTATTCAAACATCTGCGCCTATGAGGAACATTCTCACTCAGACTACCACAATAAAATCCACATCCGCCTCTGCTCTTCTTCCTCCATCCCTAACCGTTTTCTCCTGAACCAAGAGGCCCTCTCCCTGAATCTCCTGAGGTGGTCCTCCCCCACCCCCTCCTTCTCACCTCTGTTGCCGAGCCTCTTCTCACATCTGTCTATCTGTCCAGGTCTTTCTCTCCTTAAAAATAAGCCTGTGAGCTGGCAGTGTGACTCAGTGAGTAAGGGTAACTGCCCTCAAACCTGCCAACCTGAGGTTGCTCCCAGAAACCACATGGTGTGAGGAGAAAAAACCGCTTCCCACAGGGTGTCCTCTGACCCCCCAATACAAGCTGTGGTGAGGTAGCCCATGATGTTCCTTTACTAGTACCTCATGGCTGGGTTCCATTTCTGAGTTACACACACACACACACACACACACACACACACACACACACACACACACTACATGAATATATAAACAAACAATAAAACAATTTAAGTCCTTCCATTGTCTCACCCACCCTCTCACTTTCGGTCTCAGGCAGCTGGAAGAGGCGACCCCTTTGGCTTCCCAGCCCCTCCAGCCCGGCACCCAGCACCCACCCCTCTGTTGGACTGACTTTCTGATTGTAAATGCAGAGGCTCGACCTCTGCCCTCACTTTAAAGGGACAACTCACCCACCCGCTGGTCTCCGCAGGGCACGTATTGTGACCAGGCAGTGCGAGAGTCTAAGGGCAGTCTCTGGTTTTCACAAGCCAGTGACTAAAACTCCAGAAACCTCCATTCTTTCCACTCTCTCTTTGCCCCGTGTATTCAGTCACTCAGCACCCAGATCCACAAGCAGCCCTTCTGCAAATGGCTCGCTCCGGCCATTTCAGCAGCTTCCTAGCTCTCTGCTTCCGGCTAAGTTTCCTCCAGTCTGCTCACCGCGTGTGCCTTCAGGACCATGCTGAAGCGTCCCTATGGCTGGCTTGTTCTCTTGCTTAATGGCTACCTGCGTTTAAGTGTGACATCTCAGAGGGACATCATCAGTACCACCTGGAATCTCGCCGTTTAGGGGAGGTCCACTTTAGAACTTCTGAATGCGAAGCTCGGGGGTTGGGCAGTGTCTGTTAGAACGAGTCCCCCAGATGTAACCGGAAGAACCACTGGCCTACAGGATCAAATCTAAACCCTGACATCTTCAGAGCCTCACTTGTGTCTGCCACTTTCTCATCCCCAACACGTGCACTCCATCCTGGCAGCAACCAATATGTGCATCCTGTTTCCCACCCCTGCGTTCAGCCTGCACCATCCAGGGCTGCTAGAAGTCCTCTCTCTAGCCCCTGCAGGCAGGAACTGTCTCGTCTGTTGCAAGCCCAGGCCCTTGAGCAGTGTTGGATCCCAGCTGACACACTTAAAGGAATAAACATGGAAACTGAGGCTGGTCGCTTCCGAGGAGTCAGGGTTTTAACCAGGCCGTGGGGCTCTCTGTCTGGATCGCTGCTCTTGCTGTCGCTGCCCCAGGAGATTGTTCTGGGCTCTGGACCCTTGTATCCTCCTGATCTCTTGCTTCTCCTGGGGATCCTCTTTACTGTGTTTGATTTTCTTTCCTGGTTCCAAGAAGATTCCTTGATAAAGGATATGAAAACTAAGCTGCCCTGGCTCCCTGCCTGAGTGTTGGTCCCCTGGCCGCCTCACACTGGCTCTTCTTTCTGTTCTTGGCTTTTCCCAAATATAGCTTTCAGATAGGTTTTTTGACCCTCTCTTCACATCAGAATAAACCCCAAGCAGACTAGAGGATATAGATAGATAGATAGATAGATAGATAGATAGATAGATAGATACACACATATATGTATGTATATATATATATATATATATATATATATATATATATATACACACAACACACACACACACCAGGTCTCACTGTGCTGCCCAGGCTGTCCCGGAACTATGTAGGCCAGGCTGGGCTTGAACTTACAGCAATCTGCCCAGATCAGCCTCCCAGATTCTGAGATTGCATGAAACACCACATCTAGCTGGAAAACTTGAAGAAAATAGGATACCAAACTTTAAAAAAAAGAGACTTTAAAAATTATTTTTATTTATTTATGGGGGGGTGGGACTATGCACCGCAGCTCTCACGTGACTGTCAGAAGACAACTTCCAAGAATGAATTCTCTCTTTGCGTTATATGGGTTCTAGAGATCAAATCTCAAGTTGTCAGACTTGGCAGCGAGCATCTTTACCTGCGGAGCATCTTTCTGCCCCACCCCACAGCCACATCCTTTTTCTAGAGACAGGTTCTAATTATGTTGTCCTGACTCAGAGACATTCACCTGCCTCTGCCTCCCTGGTGCTGGGATTAAGGGTATGTACCACCACCCCCAGCCCTCCCACACCTCCTCCTCCTCCTCCTCCTCCTCCTCCTCCTCCTCCTTCCTCTTTTTTTTTTTTTATGTTTTGAAACGGAACTAAATTCCCTAACTGGAGCTATTAGGGGACAGTCTCCCTGCATCTCCCTCCCAAGTGCTTAGATTACAAGTTTGAGCCACCATGCTTGGCGGGAAGGGACAAATTTTTAAGGCACAGAAGTGCTAGAAGAAACTTGGTGATATCAATTTAAACCAAACAAAAATATCCTATCAAACATTTCGAAAGTATGTCTAGAAAATATGATAGACAGAGGTTTATTATGCTGAGGGCTGTCAAGGACGCCATCAGAGCCCAGCAGCCGAGAGAGGGAAGGGTACGTGGATTGCAGAGGGGGAATGAGGAAGAGACTACCACAGAGATGCATGTGGCCTCACTAGCAGCTGGAGACATGCAGGTGCAGGCAGCAGGGTACCATGTGTCACCTGTCACATTTTCAAAAAAGATATGAAATTATAACACAGAACACTGGCAAGAGCTGGGGGACAGGGCTCTCAGGTTGTACCAGTGAGGGCATGGGTTTGGGAGAGGAAGTGGTACATAGTGCCAAGAGGAAGGGAAAACCTGCGTACAAGATTTTTATCATGGTGGTCTCTATAGTGGCCAAACCCAAATATGACCCAAGGGATTGGTTACACAAATTATGGTTGTCGCTTAGCAGCAACATAGCCAGCCTTCAGTGGAATGGACATCTGGACCCGCCATCACAGTCATCTTCCTGTCCTTTGCATGTGAGGAAGGCTGGTGGACGTAGAGCTAGATTCAGTGTTAGGAACGAAGCTGTCCTCTTCCTCCGCCACAGCCACCTGTCACCCAGCTGGAGAGACTCAGTGGGACCGTGAGCATGGCAACCCTTGACATCCCGTACTCATCTGCAAGACCAATTGCCTCCTGAGAAGTGAGATTGAGCCCACTGGAGAGAATGCCCAACCTCAGGGCCAAGAGTAGCTGAGTCAGGGCAAGCAACCAGGCCTGGCAACAGATGCTACCCTGGTCAGAGAGGTACAACTGCCTCATCTGTCAGCCCCTGGGATGCTTAATATAAGTTCCAGGTCCTAACTGGCTGCTTTTTAGTCTCTAGCCTCATGTAGAGGCAGGCCAGATGAGCGAAGTTTTGGGCACAGAGAATGACATTGGCAGGGTATGTGCTACTTAGCGAATTAAAAACCATTCCATTCAGCCAGGTAGTGGTGGTGTTGGACCCCAAAGTTTAGGGTCCTGAGTGGGCACCCCAAGAACCCAGACTCCAGTCCAGTTGATGCAATAGCAAGAGGTTTTTATTACGGCTGTATACAGTTGGGCAGACTCTGCTCAGAGAGCAAGAGTCGCACCGTACCATAGTTCATAGGTGCTTTTAAAGGAAAAACCCACCAAAGTCATAAGATTACAATTCCCATACAATCACAGAATGATCACAGAGTGGGTACAATGGGTACAGTTACGTCAACCTTAAGGGGGGTGTCAAGGGGGGGGGAGTGGAGGTCACAGTGGTCCTTCCTGGAACATTTACAACTTTCCCAGTCACAGTTGAGCACATCTCTTAACAGAAATCTCTTTACATTGTTGTATTGTTACAGGGGTGGTCAGCTTGCCCTGGGAACTAGATTTTTAGTTTCTCATTTCCTGAGGCTTGGGGGTGTAAGCCTGAAGGGTTAGGGTCTTTCAGTGGCATGCACCTTTAATCTCCGTACTTGAGAGATAGAGGCAGGTGGATCTCTGTGAGTCGAGGCCAGCTGGTCTACAGAGTGAGTTCCAGGACAACCAGGGCTACACACAGAAATCCTAAGTCAAAAAAACAACAATTCCATTCAGCTGGTATGACGTCAGGAAATTGCTGCCCTCAGAGTGAGTAAAGAAGTGTATGTCTTCACCATATTCTGGCCACATCCAATGAGATGGAGTGAAGAAAACTATGGAAGATCCAACCCTTTTGAGTCCATTTTCATGTTCTGGAGACCTCCATATCTTCCGCCCTAACAGGGCCCAAGGCCACTTCCATCCTTGAGGGTAGAGTGTTGCTCTGAGCCTACTCTTGAACCCTGAGAAGGCTGTTTGCAGGGGCTACAAGCAGAGTTTGGATATACAGAGTGAGGAGTGGACAGGAGCAGGCCTTACCAGGGGCCTGGGCAGGAGGAGGGCTTTGGCCAGCTTTTCCGACAGTGTCATGGTCAGTATAGGTCTCAGGTCTGAACTGGATTCCAACTCTGTCCTCCATGGTACTTTCTTCTTTTGTTTGTTTTTGTTTTTGTTTTTCAAGACAGGGTTTCTCTGTGTAACAACTCTGGCTGTCCTGGAACTCTATATTAACTGGCCTCAAACTCACAGAGATCCACCTGCCTCTGCCTCCCACGTGCTGGGACCAAAGGCGTGGGCCACCACCATGGCACTTTTTAAAGGAAAGGTATACTGTGTTTTATTTAACAACTTATTTTCTCACTTACTGTTGCAGTCCTGGAGATCAAGCCCAGGGCCTTGGTCATACTAGGCAAGTGCTTTACCTCTGAGCTGTCCCCCTCTGGCAAAGTAGGAAATGTTCTTACCCACAGGCCATCTCTCCAGTCTCTGCACTTAAGATCTTAAAGACTTAACAACAGAAGCTAGCAGGAGCTGGCTTTGAGCCAAACATTTTGGACGGATGGATTCTAACTGTCAAAACAACCAACCACTGTAAGGCTGAAACTGGTATTCTTATCCTGTAGTTGAAGATACGAGACCTCGAAAGGGTAGTGAACTGCCTCGGGCATAGAGTGAGCCGCTGGGAGTTTGGGTTGAATCTCAGACCCACAAGTCTTAGCTGTGGACACCAGCCATCCCAGCGGGCAGTGGGAGCCGCTGAGGATGTTAAACCTGAGAAGGTCAAGACCAGACTCATGCAGGGAACCGAAGCACAGCAAGATGGTGGCTAAAACAAAGATCCCAGGAGAGCTGGTGACCAAGCCCGAGGCAGTAGCCATGGGCACATCTGCCCTATCAGTGGCTGCAGAAAGTCAGACCGTCATCACTGCCCTCAGACGCCTCCCAAGAGGCCGTATGTATGCCCTGGCATGTTCCCTGTGTAGAATTATATGTAGGTCATGGGGCACTGAGGACCACAGGGACTAAGAAATATCTCAGTAGCGGGACCCTGATGGGGAGGGAGCACTCCCTTCTTTTCTTCTCTCAGATCTTCTTCCACTTGGTTCTGGCTATGCCGAGAAGAGCAGAGCAGAGCAGGTTGTATTAACAGGAGCCTGGCAGCTCCACACACGGGAGCCAGCCCAGACTTGACTGAGGCAGGGACATTCCTGGAGGAGGGAGTGACGAGAAATGCAGCCCACAGCTGTCCTCCAGGAGAGGTGTGGTGGCACTGACTGGCCTCTGGGTCCTGTGGGTGGGAGAAGTGAGATGGAAGCAGTCTTCCTGCCAGCGGTGGGCTGGACAGTGCACCCAGCATCCGGCAGGCCTCCGGCACCCACTGCCTGCCTGCAGGAACCAGCGGGAAAAGCTAGCTCCACACTCCCGTGTCTGAACGGGTGCAGGTGTGGACCTGTGCAGGTGTGCATGCGTGCTGGCCTTTCTGTGGTGGCTGACACCTCCAGCCACACCCTCTGTTTCAATCTCTTGGCTTCTGCAACACTCAGTCATAATAGGAAAGATTTATTGAGTTCTTTCTGTATACCAGACACTGCCAGATGCTATCAAACCCAGCATCTCCTTTAATCCCTTCAGCTTTCTGGGAAGTCGGTCTTGTCATCTCTGTTTTATGCAAGAGGAACCTGAGGCTTAGACAGATGACGTGAGGTGCCCCGGGTCACAGAGATGTGGAATTGGGATATGAGCCTCAGTTTTCTGCACTGGAAAGATCTGTCCCGTGTACACATCTGAGAAGAGGAGCCATGGGGTGTTTGTTTGCCTGCTTGATGCTAGGAGACAGGCTGAGATTTGGTTGATACCTGATTTATTTTTTAATTTAATTTATGTATGTGTATGGGCATTTTGCCTGTATGTATATCTGGGTACCACATCTATGCCTGGTACCCAAAAAGGCCAGACGAGGATGTTGGATCCCTGAGACTGGAGTTACAGACAGTTGTGAGCTACCATGGGAACTGAACCTAGGTCCTCTGGAAGAGCAGCTGCCCTTCTTAACCACTGAGCCATCTCTCCAGCCCCAATACGTATCTTATAGCTGGGGAAACAAAAGCTAACGTCACACTTGTTCTTTTATTTGTTTTGTTTGTTTGTTTGTTTGTTTTTGTTTTTCAAAACAGGGTTTCTCTGTGTAGCTCTGGTTGTTCTGGAACTTGATCTGTAGACCAGGCTGGTCTCGAACTCACAGAGATCCACTTGCCTCTGCTTCTGAGTGCTGGGATCAAAGGCATGCGCCACCATTGCCCGGCTTCACACCTTGTTCTTGATATTCTGCTTTTCCCTGAATTCTCAAGGAAGCTCTACAACAGGACAAGAAGCAGAAGAAACGCTGAAATACTGACTATGCCACTGCCTGCTCCTCTAATGTGGGGCTCCCTGGGACTTGGGACCTAAGCATGGGACACTTCCCCAGGGTCCCAGCACTACCTTTAGCCACTGCTGGCTGCCCCAAGGCGGTACAAACATCAGAGCTTGCATGCAGATGGGGCTGGGGCAGAAAGTGCTCACCTGCTCCCAGGACACAGGCTTACCCTCTGCTGCACAGAAGCAGGAAGTCAGGAAGAGCTGTGCATGTATGTGTGCACATCAGATGTATGCATGTGTGTATTAGTGTGTAAGAGACTACTCACTTCTTACTGGAAATGGGGCACTCGTTCCCCCTTTCAGAAGATTAGCCGGGGGAAGTAAGGCTGGCCCGCCCTTCCCTCTGGCGCCTCTTTTCTGATTCTTAGAGGGATTTGCAATAAGCTAATTCCCTGTAGTTTCACATAGTGGTTAGATCCTGGACCTTTACAACACGGGAAGGCTGTGAATGATGGTTTCGATGACAGTGCCTCAGACCATGGGTAGATTCTAGATTCTGGAGTGGAATCCAGCTTAGGTGTGTTCCACTATAGCAGCCGTATGTATGCCCCGGCATGTTCCCTGTGTAGAATTATGTGTAGGTCATGGGGCACTGAGTGACCCCTGACTCACCTCGGAGCTCTTGCAAGGCAAGGGAGACGTCTTTCCTCTGTGCTTCAGACTCCAGATGCGAACAGCAGTGGGAAGCTAGGAAAGCCTGGAAAGACCTGTCTTGGGACCAAGACACTAGGTTTCAGTCTAGGCACGGCCTCAAGGGTTGTGACCTCCCCTCGCCCTACTGTGCCCATTCCCCACACCCCTGCACCTCTAGGGGTGAGGAACTTGTGTTTTCATTCTCCTCTTGAGGTGTATGAGAACAGACACAGGCAGAAGCCTGGGGGTGGGTTGTTGGGACCTACTGGACTCTGGAGAAGAGACGGGTCTGAGGCATGTGACCAGCACATCTCCCACTCCTGGACATCTGTCACAGCCAGGCCCATCCAGGAGGGGCTTCTCCATAACTCTGTCCAATGGCTCAGCCTGTTCTCCTCCATGCTGGTCCCACGTCAGCCTGCAATCCCCGACTTTATCTCCTTTACATACACAGCCACAGACTTGGGGGTGGGGTGCAGAAGCCACAGAACTGGTGCCTACTTGATTGATCTAATAGGTTGAGACCCAGAAGTTGATCTGACCCATGAAAGGACAGAAAACAGCTGCCAGAGAAGGAGAGGTTGCCTTCGGTGGAAGACTTGAGAATGTGGTTGGAGCAGAGACAGGGCTGAGGAGGTACTGGCCAACGGAGGAGCTTTGGAAGAATATCGTAGCTCCTTCAGTAACTGTGCCCTGCCCCAGCTGGGCTGGGTCCAGGGCTACAGAAATGAATCAAAAAGGAGCCTGGTTCTGTATAAGTCTCACAGTGGCCCACATTGTAAGTATTGAGTATCCCTGATTTGTCCATAAGGAATCTTCCTTGCTCAGAGTCCCCATTGAACAGAGCTGAAGCTGAATCCCAGGACCAAGGCTTTTAGCTCTGTTTTATCACTTCTCAAAGGCTAGTAGGCACTTCTTCCTTGGGGTGCAGGAGATCAGGAAAGATGAGCAAGATACATTGTATGGGTGGGGGGGATGGGGATATTAGAGATACGCAGTGGCCAGGAGCATGGAGGAGTTGGCTAGCAGTGGTTCAGAGGGCTTGTGGTATGAACAGAGGCAGCCAGATGTGATATAAGCTGGTTTGTATTTGGAAAGATCATTCTGGCAGGGTAATATGGGTTGGGAAGCAGAGGCAGCCCTCTGGATACTCAATTCCATGTGTGTTAAATAAGCAACTGGAATTCAACAATCACTTTCATGTGGCTCATATTTTCCATTCACTCTACAGGGCTCTGGCGTGTTAAGCTGACGTAGAATGGGCCAGTTGTGGTAGTCCTGATGGACAATAATAAGACAGGGACCTGAGGTGGTAGCAGTGGCTTTGGGAGAGAGACCTGGATCTCTGGGATAAGATGTAAGAAGTAGGTGGCCAGAATGGGTGAGGGATGGAGGAGAATCTGACGTGTACTCCCAGGTTTCTTGTTTGAGAGATGGATGGACAGTAGAGGAAAGGGATAAGAAGTAGGAAAAGATGTGGACAACATAGATGTTAAATAAATGATATCTATGTGACAAAACTCTCAGAATACATCATTCTGGTGCCTGGCATTTCTTTTCTGGGCCTGTATCCGGTATCACTTAGCTGAACTGCTTTTGTAAACTTTTGGGATTTTTCTGGCATTTCACATTCCTAAGTAGCGCTATAATAAGCAGGCTTGCAGCCTGGGGGTGTGAGTAATTGGTCGCATGCTTGACTAGCATGAGGATGGCCCCAGGTTGCCACTTAACTTTCTCTTACATCCTTTGCCCATTTCTGTGAGATCTTGTTGATTTTTTTTTTCGTAATTTTGGGGTTTTGTTTGTCTGTTGGAGCTAGAGTGTTGTTGAGACAGGGTCTTGCTGTAGTCTAGCTTCCCTCCAGGCCTAGGCCATCCTTCTGCTTAGCCTCACAGGTGCTGGGATTACAAGAATATTATCAACGTGCCTGGCTACTTTTCATGAGCTTTTAAAACAAGAATGTCTTTATTTTTTGCGACAAACTTTTCTTCACAGTTCTGTTTCTCTCTTAAGTTTGCTTGTCTTGTTTTAATTTTTTTTGAGATTCGTTTATTTTAAACTCAGTGTTTGTGTACGCTCTGTGTGTGTTCTGAAGTACATTCATAAGAATGTTTGTGAGGTTGGGCTGAGGATGTAGTAGAGGGTTTACTAGAATGCTTGAGGCTCTGGATTTGATCCCCAAGGTGGGGGGGGGGGGGGAGTAGAAATCTTTTTAGGGCTAATGAGATGAATCAGCAGGTAAAGGCACTTGCAAATAGAAATCTCTCGGGTTTTTTTTTTTAACGTATATTTGTTGGTTTGGGTTTTTTGTTTGTTTGTTTATTTTTGGTTTTTGAGACAGGGTTTCTCTGTGTAGCTTTGTGCCTTTCCTGGATCTCGCTCTGTAGACCAGGCTGGCCTTGAACTCACAAAGATCCTCCTGCCTCTGCCTCCCGAGTGCTGGGATTAAAGGCATGCACCACCACCGCCCGGTTTGTTTATTTTTTATATGTTTGACACACGTATATATGTGTGGGCACATGTGTGGAGGTCAAAGGACAACTTGGTTCTCTCCTTCCATGTGGGTTGGTATCAAACTCAAGTCATCAGACTAGGAGGGAGCAAGCGCTTTTACCCACAGAGCAATCTCGCTGGCCCCCGGGCCTCTTTTCTAGTACCCACTGATCATTTCCTCTTGGTGTGCTCAGTACTTTTCCACTCTAAGTTTAGTTGATTTTTTTGGTGTTTCCTAGGCGAGTAACAAATTTGCTACTTTGGAGGCCATGGTAATGGTTCCGATGCTGCTTGGCTCACAGCTTCCTCCCGCATTCTGAAGAGCCCTTGCTGTAGGGTACAGAAAGGGGAGTCCACGAAAGAGCAGTTCAAGTGACTGACTTGGGGGTCTAGACCAGGAAAGGCTCTGTGAGGTTGGACAGGAAGAAGGGGAAGGATGAAGAGGAGAGGCCCCGTGGCCCAGAGTCGGACGCTGGGATAGGTTTCAGAAGCAGTGCTTCCACATTTGGAACCAAGCTCCGTGAGAGAGAATGAACTATTCTACACACAACAGGCCCAAAGTCACCCAGTTCTGGTCAGGGCAGGACTGAGATCTGAGTGTCATTCTGCTGCTCTGTGACGGCTCACGAAATGTCTTTGTTTTCCAGGTCTACTTTAGGACAGTTGACCGAGAGCCAGGACAGACAGACAGAAGGGAAAGGAGGCCAGCTCAGCAGAGCAGATAGGCGAATGAGGGCAAGCCGCTGGTGGGCCCCGCCTCTAGCGGGGAGGCGGGGCTGCTGGTGGGCCCCGCCTCTAGCAGGGAGGTGGGACAGCTGGGCCTGTGGGTTTTCCTTGTGGCCCAAGAACACCGCGCCCCTGCACTCAGGACAGAGCAGCACTCCTAACAGTGTCCCACACTTTGTCCCCTGCCTCAAAGCTCACTTTGTGTCCCCCATTACTCACCTTGGTTCCACCACACGGTCACCCTTCCCAAACACATACCTGTCTGTGTCTGGCACACATCCCATGAGCCCTCACATGCCAAAGCCTTCCAGTGTTAGCTGGTTTATACCACGGACCTCAAGTTGCCTTCCCACACATGTGCCCTCTCCTCGTTGCTCATTTCTCTGAATACAGTGTGGGTCCTTTCCACGCATCTGGACACATGATCAGGTGCTCAGCTCATGTCTTCTTATGCTGTGTCTACAGAGTGCATCCGATGGCTTCTGGAAGTCTGTGGCCACTCGAGTGCCCAAGGAGCCCCCTGAGATTCGCATCCTCAATCCATACTTCATCCAGGAGGCTGCCTTCACTCTCATTGGACTGCCCTTCAACAACGGCCTCATGGGCAGGGGGGTGAGACTCCGGGGCAGGGAGGAGGAGAATTAGGCAGGGGAGCCTTGGAAGGGAAATGGGTGGGGAAAGAGACTCCGTGGGGGAGGAAGGCCCATCCTTGGAAATGGACCAATTAGCTCTGGAGGTCTCAGCCACACCCACCCTCACAGAACTCTACACGCCTCCCTCCGCTCTTCTCTTCCAGAACATCCCAACCCTTGGCAGTGTGGCAGTGACCATGGCTCTCCATGGCTGTGATGAAGTGGCAGTCGCAGGCTTTGGCTACGACATGAACACACCCAACGCGCCCCTGCACTACTACGAAACTGTGCGCATGGCAGCCATCCAAGAGGTGAGAGCTGGGCAAGGGGGCAGCCTTTGGGTGGAGCCGGGGGCCGGGGCTTCCGGCACGAGGGATGGACTCCAGCATCTGTACAAATAGGAAGGGGGAACTGGCAGCTGCTGTTACCCAGAATTCCCGAAAGGACCACCCTGGGCTAAGCAGCCAGTGTGGTCTAGCTTGCATGCAGGCCGCTGACCATCTGTGCGTCCTCTCCCCTAGCCTTCCCCTGAGCCCAGAGCTCCTTTCTTCGGCTTTCTTCCTGAACACTCCCTCCATGGCCCTCTTGCCCTGGCCCTGGCGCTTGACCCTCCTTGATACACCTGGCATCACATTCGATCATCCTCTTCCACAGACCCTGCTTTCTCTGGGAAGATCCCTTGCCCTTCACACAACCCACAAGGAAACAATGCTCCCCGAAAGACTCTCATATCCCCTCCACTCTTTCCTCCACCAACCACAGACCTCACCCAGCATGCTCCCAGGCAACCCAACTATCTGTACAGGCAGCTTCTAGCTCTCCAGGCCTCTGTACCCCGCAGCAAGGATGGGGAGGGGGTGGGGGGAGGGGGCACGACGACTGAACCCTTCCCATGCATCAGCTTCTGCTGCAGCCTCTCCCTGAGCCATGCCTGAAGCCTGACAAGCAGGAGGGTAGTAGTGGCTGGGAAAACTCCCTCATGCAGGCCCACACTCCTGTGAATCCAGGGGCTCTGGTGGCCGCCAGCCGCCATTGCTGCTCAGCGGCCTTTTTATCTGCGCCTCCCCAGCCCTCAGCACAGGGCTCCCAGCCACCTCCCCTCCTCCAGTGAGAAAACCGAAGCCTTACAGAGGACTTGAAGGACCCCCTTATGGAGCACCCCTTTCCACTGTTCACTCGCACTCAGCCCTTCGCCTGCATGTATGTCTACACACCAGAAGAGGGCACCAGATCTCAATATAGATGGTTGTGATTCAACATGTGGGTGCTGGGAATTGAATTCAGGACCTCTGGAAGAGCAGTCGGTGCTTTTAACTTCTGAGCCATCTCTCCAGCCCCCTTCTCTCTCTCTCTCTCTCTTTTTTTTCCTCATTCTTCAGCTTTGGTCTAACTCTTAATAGTCAGCATTAGGCTAGGCATGGTGACAGGTGGCGCACGCCTTTAATCTCTGCATGAGGGAGACGGGCAGGCGGATCTCTGTGAGTTTAAGGCCAGCCTGGTCTACAGAGCGAGTTCTAGGCCAGCCAGGGCTACAGTGAGACCCTGTCTCACTAGAAGAAACAAAGAAGCGGCTATAGGGCCAGAGAGAAATGGATCAGCAGTTGAGTACATACAGCACACACATTGCATATTCGTGCATACAAAAGTAGCGTAGATGCACGCATACACCCATGCGCACACGCACAAACACACACACACACACACAAACTTAAAAATAGTTTTTTTTTATGTTTTCTCTGTGTAACCCCAGCTGTCCTGGAACTCACTCTGTAGACCAGGCTAGCCTTGAACTCAGAGATCAGCCAGCCTCTGCCTCCAAGTGCTGGGATTAAAGGTGTGCGCCACCATGCCCAGCCTAAAAATACATAAATCTTAATAAAAAAAATCTTATTTAAAAGAAAAAAGTATCAGAGGAAACTCTGCCGAAAATGTGGACTGCAGTAGATGGACAAGTCTGGTCATGCCCTGCCTCAGCCCACAGGAGGCTCCCAGTTTACCTGCATGGAAGGAGGGATTAGGAAAGAGCACCTGAGTAGGACAAGGCCTGGCCTAAGAGCTATATCCAGGACAAACTTTTGCACCTTCTCTTTTGTGGTGAAACAGCCCCCACATTTATTTACCTCAGGGACTCTTGAGGAATGAGGGAGAAGAGACCTAGTTAGAAATAAAGAGGGGAGAGAAAACACAGGATAGACTCGGGTGGGCCTGGATCCTTATCCACTGGCCTAGAACTTTATTCCAAAGGTCTATATATAACAATGCCAAGAGGTGGAGCAGAAGACCTCCCCCTTGCTAGTTACAGTCAAGTGCAGACCCTTACAAGCACCTGATACTCAGGCCCGTGGTCCAGTCAACCTCTTATGCAGTCCTGCTGGGCACAGCCACTAGAAAACCTAGTGGGTTGCAACACTCTTTATTTTTTTTCAAGATTTAGTTTTAATCATGTGTATGTGTGTATGTGTGTATGTGAGTATTCACACATGAGTGCAAGTTTCCACCAAGGCCAGAAGAGGGCATCAGATCTCCTAGAGCTGAAGTTACAGGTGGTTAGGAGCCACTGACAACCATTGCTGGGAATTGAACTCACGTCCTCTGCAGGAACAGTTATATGTTCTTAACCACTGAGCCATCTCTCCAGCCCCATGCCTACTTTTTCATTAAGAGAGCAAATGGTCCAGCATTTTATGAGCATAAGCTGATGGAGAGTACAGAGCTCCCAGATTCCCCTGTGGTTCCTCTCATCCTCCCCACCCCAGTGACTGCTGGGAAACAACATTTAGACATGGCATTATGGCCATAGTTCAGTAACTCTAAAAGATAAGGACTATTTTGATATAAGTATGCTTCAAAAAGTTAATCATTTCTTAGTACTGTGAAATATCCAGTTCTCTATTGACATGTTAACCCTCAGTGACTCTTAGTGGGTGCTCTCGAAACTAACACAGCCATTGGTTACTTCTTCTAGAGAAGGGAAAGGTGTGGGATAAACAGTTTTATGAATGCCTGTGTTTGCTTGGCTCCCCATCCTGCCATTCTTCTGAGCCTGTTTCTTGTGGTGTTGTTGTTTTGCTTTGCTAGTTTCTGTCTGGGAAATGGCTGCGCAAGCATGAGGGCCTGAGTCTGAATCCCAAGAAGTCAGAATGTCGAATCAGGCATGGACCTTTATGTGACTGCTAAGGTAGTCAGGCTTGAGCAGCAAGTGTCTGTACTGGCTGAGCAGCTGGCCAGCCCCACCCAGCCTTTTCAGTTCTCTGAAAGTTTATTCCTTCAGTAGACTCTGGAGTTCCACACGGTTACATCAGACAGAGTCTGCTAGTGTAAGTGTAGCCTAAATGGGAAGAGATTGCCCTCCACCACTACCGCATCTGGAATCTTCCGAGGACAGTGATGTCTTCATAGCTGAAATACTTACTCTTAGGTTTCTAGAGTCCTTCCTTTAGCCACTGTCTCTAGAGCCTGGTACAGTGTCCGTCATTTTTCTGGGGTAAAACTTTAAAAAGCTCAAGACTCACTCTTCCATGCAGTTTGACTCTTTCCCAAAGTAAAAGAGTCATGCAAATACTGACCAAGCACGGAAAGACCAGCTTCTAGCAGTTCCCTGTTATTCCCCTACGAGGGCACTCAGCCTCGCCTCCTTGGTCTTCATGTTATTGTTTGCAAACTGCAAAAGATGCACCCCAAGAATTCCCTGCATTCCTCTGGCCTTGAGACAAAAGGGGGGATCATCTCCATCTTTTCTGCCAGAAATAAGGGAGCGTAATAAAAGTCAGAGAGCAACAAGTTTTTTCCCCATAGCTTATAAACTAATTCTTGTTATTCTCTAGTAATTTTCCTGTCCTGGGTCTGACGTCAAGTCTCCTTAGTTGAGAGGTTCCACAAGGATGAAAGCCTTTTTGACGGAGTTCCTCCTATGAGACAAACCCTTGTGTTTGAAGTTTCCCTTCGATTTGTAGCATAGATTCCAAGTCGTCAGCTCATTCAAAGCTTCACCCTTAACACCCATCAAATGTGAAAGGCAGTAAGATCAGGACAGGTAGCCAAGGAGAGGGCCATGCTTCATTCCAGGATTTTCAGTTTCTAAGCCAAGGAAGAAATTCTTAAGAGAAGTCAAAGTCAATTTGTTTGGAATTTCTGTTTTGTGTTCATAAAACCTGTGGGCTCTAACAAGTTACAAATCTTTATATTTGTAATTGTGCTGTTTGTATTAAGTAATGATGAAACTGAAACCTTTAAGTCTGGGAGCTGGAGAGATGGCTGAGAAGTTAAAGAGTACTGGCTGCTCTGTCGGAGGACCCGGGTTCAGTTCCTAGCACCTAACTCACAACTGTCTGTAACCCCAGTTCCAGGGGGATCTAACAGCCTCACACAGACATATATGCAGGCAAAAAAACCAATGCACATGTCTTAGTTAGAGTTTCTATTGCTGTGAAGAGACACAATGACCACTGCAACACTTATAAAGGAAAACATTTCATTGGGGTGGCTTACAGTTCAGAGGTTCAGTTCATTATCATCATGGTGGGACATGGTGGCATGCAGGTAGACATGGTGCTGGAGAAGGAGCTGAAAGTTCAGCATCTTGATCCGAAGGCAGCAGGAAGTGAAGTAAATGCCACACTATGCTTAGCTTGAGCATAGAAGACCTCAAAGCTCACCCCCACAGTGACATATTTCTTCCGACAAGGCCACACCTCCTATTAGTGCCACTCCCTATGGGAGCTATTTTTTTTCAAACCACCACAACAGATAAGAATAAATAAATCATTTAAAATAAAATAAAATCAAGTGGGTTGGGGATTTAGCTAAGTGGCACTGGGTTGGGACCTCATCTGGGGCAGTGGAGACAGACAGGTGATAGTGCACACCTTTAATTCCAGTACTCGGGAGGCAGAGGCAGGCAGATCTCTGTGAGTTCGAGGCCAGCCTGGGCTACAGAGCTAGTTTCAGGACAGCCAGGGCTACACAGAGAAACCCTGTCTTGAAAAATCCAAAAATAAAAATAACATCTTTAATTCTAAAAAAGAAGTAGTAGTCAGGCATGGTCGCACAAGTAGCAGACAAGAGGTCCCTGGGCTTTGCTGAGCACCAGCTTAGCTCAGGGACCAGTGAGAGACCCTGTCTTCAGAGAATAAGATAGAGCAGTAGACCAAGACAGGAACATCATCCTTTCCCCTCTACAAGCATGTGCGCACACACACACACACACACACACACACACTCAAGATTAGAAAGAAATTCAATCTAACTTCATTGAATAAATATCATGGAGTGCCTACTCTGTGTCTAACCATCTCTATCCACAGAAACTTCTGGAAAGATGATTGAATCTTCAAAGAATGGACATGAGTCCCCCAGGGGTCTGAGACGAGGAGAGCAACATGCAGAGGCAGCAGTAGAGTGGAATAACCAGGCCCGTGTTTCTCTAGGAGTTTGAGGGGACAGATGGTAGAAACAGGAAGACTTGGGGAGACCGGCCCACCTCAGGCACCGTGCTGTGGATTGTGAGGGAGGAAACCATTACCCCTTGGGGATGTGGGTTTGTGCTTCACACCAGAGGCTTCCAGGAAGCTCGAGAGCAGTGGGACACGGGGGCTCTGGTTAGTGACTCTGAGTTTCAGATTACAGAGATTTGGGAGAGGGTTGTAGGAATCAAAACAAGGGCTGGACAGCCCCTCATCCTTCGTCCCCGTGATTGTGGCTGTGAGTTCAGACATGGAGTGGCCCATGCTGACACACAGCAGAGGCCAGCTGGAGATCAGCCATGAGGCTGATGACACTCATCCCTTCGTTCAGTCAGGCCTTTTCCTTGTTTGAGAGGCTTTAGTCATTGAAGCTTCCTGGGGAGATTTCTGAGAATCCGAAGGAATCTAATCCCATAAGCCCTGGATGGTGGCTTCTTCTCTAACTTACTAAGGATGTGATTTTAAGTATGTAGCACTCTTTGTTTGTTTTATTTGTTAAGACAGAGAGAAATCAAGTATGGTGGGAAGTGCTCTTAGCCATTGGGTGCTAGCCTGGTAGAGTGGTCCTGGGAGATGGAGTCAGAAAGATAAAGGGTTCAAAGCCAACGTGAGCTACATAGTGAGATACTGCTTCCAACGATAAAGCAGATGGGTCTAGTGGTTCACACCTATAATCCAGCATGTGGGAAGCTGGGGTACAAAGATCATGAGTTGGAGACCAGCCTAGACTACGTACGTACGTACGTACGTACATTCATTTCAGGCCAGTCCAAGCTGCTAAGTGAGACTCAGTCTCGAAACCGCAGGGCAGGTAGGATGGTTCAGTGGGTAAAAGCACTAGCCATACAAACCTGATGACCTGAATCCAATCCCTGGAACCCACAGAAGGAGACCCCACTGCCAAAAGTCATCATCTGACTTCCACTTCCATACTTCGGTATGCTCAGGCCCACACTCAGAGATGCACACATCATATATACATGCACACACAGGGTAGTAATACATTAAAAACAAACTTTTTTTTCCAAGACAAGGTTTCTCTCTGTAGCCCTGGCTGTCCTGGATCTCGCTCTGTAGACCAGGCTGGCCTCGAACTCAAAGATCCGCCTGCCTCTGCCTCCCAAGTGCTTAAAGATGTGTGCCGCCACCACCCATCATAAATAAAATTTTAATGTTTAGTTTAGACAAAAATAACACTTTTAATAGAAAGATGAGCTGTGCTCCTCAGGCTCCCTGGTTCCTGTGCAAAGGAGGAAGGCTTTCATGAGCTGCCTAAGGCCTGGAGAATGGATTGCATCAGAGAAGCAGCCCATGCCCCTTGCTGTGCGGTCCAGTGACTCACCTCCTTGCCCTCGGGTGTCTAGAACCTGAGTGCTGCTGCCAAGGAGCTGTGGGCTGCTGTCTGAAAGAAGGAGATTCTGAGCACTGAGGACTGGGAAGCTGAGATTACTCAAGACTTGGAAGAAGCCAGGGGCAGAGCTCCTCTGGCGTGATGATGGGGTGCCAGGCTTGCTTGTTGAGGGAAGAGTTGTAGCGTTCATTACCAGGGTATTGTGGTCTTGTAGGGAGACACTGGACGAATGTGTGCCTGTATGTTCCCAGTCACAGAGTTTCGGAGGGCGGTGACTGGAAGAGGGCAGCGGCCCAGTTTTAAGGCAGGCTGTGGCCCAGCAGCCCTCTTCATAGATTGCCCACTTCATAACTTCTCTGTCTCTCCCCTTCTAGTCCTGGACACACAACATCCAGCGAGAAAAAGAGTTTCTACGGAAGCTGGTGAAAGCCCGTGTCATCACGGACCTAAGCAGTGGCATCTGAGTAGGCCCAACACCGGGCCATCGAGGCTCACGCCAGGAACAAGTAGCTGCCCCCTGCACAGGAGTCTTCCGACCCAGAGAAGGACAGTGCCAAGGGACCGAGGGCCAGTGAGGCCTTGGCAAGGCAACCAGAGCTGTGCCTGCTCCGGGCCAGCTTCAGAGACCAGCACTCTGCCATGCAGCCTGGGTCAATGAAGCCAGAGGGCCAGGAGGCCACTGGCTGTGGCCAGCAGGCCCAGCATGCAGGAGGTGGGACATTTGGTAGCAAGAGTGCTGCCAGAATCATTTCTCTAAGCAGTGTTTGGTGTATTATCATTTTGTGAATTGGGGTGTGGGGAGGGGAGGGATAATTTATTTTTAAATAAGATGTCACATTTGGTCCACTTGCTGTGCAGAAAGAGGTCCACTAGAGGGCCCATCAGGCAGTGGTACCAGTGAGCTCCCTGAAGGATGGAAGTGTCAGACCATGCTTCAGGGCCACAGGGAGGTGGGTAGTATCTCATGTCAGCCATCTCCAGCTCATGACACGCTTTGGCCTTCCGTGGGGAGAAGATGGAGTACTCCCGCTCACCAGCCCCCAGTGCCCCACAGGGGAACCCCAGAGCCATCCCTTTAAAGCCAACAGGACTGCTCTTGGACAAGAGCAGAGAGAACTCAGGAGGCCAGGCCCAGCCTGAGGGGAATGGCTCCTCTCCATAGCTGTCCCCGATCTGTGGGAGCAATGCTCCTTCCTGGACTGAACAACTCTCAGATGGTCTGGGTTTCTTGCTGAGATTGCCAGCGCCATGGGTCTTACCCAGGACCAGAGGGAAGTGAGGATCAAGGACCTTACCCAGGCTGCGACAGCCGTCCCAGGCAGCCCTCATGGAAGCAATAAAGCTATCCCCTGAATCTGGTCTCCTGTTTTCTCTAACTTTTCTGGAAGAAACAGAAACATGGGGCCTTAACAGTGCACTGAACTCAAGGGTCTTCTCTCCAGCCCACAGACTCCTGGGTCCCTTTCACTTTCCATTCAAGTACAGGACCTTTGAGGCATCCAGCTCAGTGGTTAAGAGTGCTTACTGCTCTTGCAGAGGACCCAGGTTCAGTTCCCAGCACCCACAGTCACCTGTAACTCCAGTTCCAGGGGTTCTGACGCCCTCTTCTGACCTCCAAGGCTCCTGTGGTATGCATCCACTCAAATACACAAACACAAAAGAAAGAAGACCAGCAGAAGAGGCCCCGGGGCACAGAGAAACCCACATACCTCCATTCCTGTCACCCATGGCTCCACTTTGAAATGGATATGGCCCGCTCCCCATTAGCACTCACCCCCTTCTCAACAGAAAACAGGAAAGCCCCCAGCCCAGCCCTAGGCACCTCTGGGAACTTTAGAAAGGACATCCATACCCTGTTTTACTCCCCTAGAGCTCTGGATTCTGACCTCCCTTGAAGCAACCCCAGGCAGGTCTGAGTATGCTCAGTGGTACGCCCTGACCTGCAATCATGGAGGTAGATTCCTGCCAGACACTGGCTACTATGGCTGTACGTGGGACAGCTGTCTCCTTACCTCTCCTACCTCAACCAATCCCAGGGCCTAGACATGCCTTGGCCCTCCCACCTGTAGTCCTAACTACAGAGACCTGGCCATCCCGAGGACCACAGTGCTCCCACATGTAGCCTAAACTACATGCCTGTCAGTAGTATCCCTGGCTGAAAAGACTGCTTCAATTCAGCAGCCAGTTACATGAGAAGAGCGAGCAAGCTGTTCGGCGCACATCCTCCCATCCCATGCAGTCCTGTGGAGCCTGGGGACAGTCCTCACAGGCAGCAGCAGCGCTGTCTCTGCAGTCAGACTTCAGCCTCAAGCACTGCACAAAACTGCCCTCTCAAAACCCATGGGTATGGATCCTGGCTGTGTACCAGAATCGCAGGTAAAGGAAACATGGGAAATTTGCACCTGCCCACACCAGAATTCTGATTCAGATCTGGGATGGGGCCCGGATGTGGGTAGTTCTTAAAGGTCCACAGAGGTGCTGATACATAGCCAGGGTACATCTAGACCATTCACATCCCCCGGGTATTCTTCCTCGCTCCCAGCATCCAGTTACATGTGTATTGGTCAGCAAATACCAAATTGCCATCACTAGCCCAGCCGCCTTCACTTTGCTCCTGGCTACAAATTCAGCCGCCTCCAGGGCGATTCCAGCAGGAGAGTCCACAGACCCTTCTTTCTAATTCAACATGCCCAACACTGAATTCATGCACTCGCCCCCTCCCCCCCACACACACACCTGAACATCCCCCAGGGAGTGTCAGCTCCTATCCATCCTTCTGTGGCACACCTTTGTCCGCTTTACCACCTCACCTTGTCCAATCAAGCAGGCAAAAGGAGGTGATGGAGATTGGGTCCCTGCAGCCCCTAGGTCCCCACAACCCTGCTCAGGATTTATCTTTTTGTCCCCAGCAGCCTGCACCCCCTTTTCTCTCTTGCCTGTCTCCACATTCTCCTCGGTGCAGTCCTTCAACGAAATGCGTGTCTGACCACACTCAGACCAGGTCAGTGGTCCCCAGCATCTTTGCGATGAGCTGCAGACTAATTAGACCTTTCCAATCATAGCCATCAACCACCCCACCCCCGACACCTGTCAAATTACCTTATCGCACCTCAAAACCCAGTTCAACTCTGTGGCCCTCCGATTCTGGCCCCTGCTCCCCCCCCCACACACACACACACTATCATTGCCTTCATTAAGACAGTGTGCATGAGTTCCTTTGAGCTCCGAGACCCTGAAACTGAGCAGTGAAACTATCCTTGGACCGTGGGAGCCCAGTGCAGAGCCCTGCCGCTTCCAGGCAGCTGAGCCTTCTGGGGGATCCCGGAGCCACCAGTTGACGCTGCAGGGTAGCTAGCCAGCATCCCTATATCTGCACGACCCAAGTTGGAACTCTCCTCCAGGCTGCCCCTCCTTCGCCGCCCTCCCTCGCTCTCTCCGCCCTCGGCCAGGCCTCCCAGTTCCCTACTTTTGCGTGTCTACCAACTTCGAATTCCCAGTTTCAGCGCCTCGCTGCCGCCCGCGAATCTCTACTCTGCCTCCTGGGGTCTTCTCCCAATGTCTAGCCCCCACCTAAGGGGATCTAGCCGAGCCAGTGGGGGCCGGATCTGAAGGGTGGAGCGGCCAGGTGAGCCCTGAAAGGTGGGGCGGGGCGGGGGCGCTCTGGGCCCCACCCCGGGATCTGGTGACGCCGGGCCTGGAATTTGACACCGGACGGCGGCGGGCAGGAGGCTGCTGAGGGATGGAGTTGGGCTCGGCCCCCAGATGCGGCCCGCGGGCTCTGCCAGCAACAAGTCCCTCGGGCCCCAGCCTTCGTTGCGACTGGGGCTCGGAGCCCTGCACCCGAGGTAAGCCAGCCTTCTTGCCCATCCCCTGACGGACGCTCCTAAGGGCAGGAGAAGGGCCAGAAAGGTCTTCCTCCCCCTTTTCTCTCAGCTTCTCTCTTCTGGGCCCTCAGCGCAGCTCTCTGTCCCTCCCGGCCCCTCCAGCCCCTTTTGTCGCTAGCCTGTTGGACTGTGTTAGCTCTCCTGGCTAGCTGTAATATGAGGCTCCCGCTGCCGCCACAGGGCACAGACCGGCTGCCAAGGCCCCACTTTTGGCTAAAAGAGACGCTGCCAGGTGCACAACTCTGGGCATGATCCATTTGAGCTTCGAGGGAAAGTCCAGCACTGGTCCCAGGAAAGGTGCCTAGAAGGACTTGGTGCAGGACCCCTTTGGTGAGTATAGAGCCGGTGGATAGGGGTGGCAAGGGCTGGGGGGCCAAATATCCCAGATGGCAAGGACGTAGACTGGTCTGAGCTGCCCTCAAGGGACTTGCTCCTGGGCTCCCCCTAGCGCAGATACCCCTAAGGCTGCCTTGTCTGACTTGCCCTCCATCGGGGAGAATAGTCACTAGCCTGGTCTCTAGGGATCTGAATCTAGTTAGCCAACAGGTACACAACTAGCCCTGGAGGACCACTTCCTGGGTAAAGGCCTGGAAGATATGAGTCGTTGTCGATGTCCCCATGTATTCTGTGTTCTTGCAGAAGGATGGAGGATAACATCTGGGACCCAAGAGGAGTCTAGCTAATGAGGACTCTTAAAGGTTCTGAGGGTCCCAGAGGGGTGGCTCACAAAGACATGGTGTTCAGTAAAGCCGGCTGGGGTCGGGAAGGATGATGGTTCACGGGGGAAACTTGTAGGAGCAAGGCTAGAGTGCCAGAGCCACAGAAGGCTGATGGCCCAGATGGCCAGCTCTCAGAGTGGTTCAGCCCTCTGAGACCAGGCTGATGTGGAGGACTGGCTGGTCCTCCTGGGAACAGCTCAGAACTGAACGTGCAGAGGATGTGGAAAAGCACCCCCTCCTCTTAAGTCCGCAGGCTTGGCAAACTCTGCCCCCTGGTGGCCACAGGAAACCATGGTCCAGGCATTGTGTTTGCAGAAGGCACATCACTCCCCTAGATAATGGACCGGCTCTTGGGGTCATCTGTGTCCCTAAGAGAGAACTCCGGTGACTCTGGGCCCAGAACAGAGATTGCAGAAGGCCTAGGCTCCCAGTCACCAGACAACTCCGAGTGACCAACTGGCACTCTAATTCTCCAGGGCTCTGCTTCCTCCCTCGGGGGTTTGGAGCAAATGCTCAGTGTGGAACTAAGGGTGTCCAGTTACTTCTTCCTCCAGCCACTCTGGTACCTTCAGCCCTGAAGTACAGAACAGAAGGGTCCCTAGAAGACAGGACCACAGCTGTGTGAGTCTCCCCCTGTGACCTTAGACAATCTTTGAGCTCAGTCAAGCCTCGTTTGCCAATCTGGAAAAGGGAGCCGTGGACCTTGTGGAATTGGGAAGGAGGAAATAAACACTGCGGAGCAGCAGTCATGGAGTGGCTTGTCCACGCAGCTGCTGCTGCTGGGCTGACTCTAGTTACCTACGCTCCAGGGTAGCTTTGAGAAACTGACGTGGAAGAGCAAATACCCCAAAGATAACTAAGTCCGCTTTCAATCTGCAGCTGCCTGAAAAAGAGGGTGGGGAAGCAGGCCCGCGAAGGCTGATGGGAGCTCCTGGTGTTGACAGAGATGGAACCGGGACTTGGAGACCCTACTGCATTGCCCCACTGCCTCCGGCCTAGGTGGCAGGTGAGTCACTCCCTTGCATTTCCCAGCTGACTTTAATTGGGAAAAAGAGCGTGGAACACAGCCTAGGCAGGGGTCAGATATGAAAGGGGAACCATCAAGAGGGAGGTGCTCCCGGCAGTGGTGGCTCATGCCTTAAATCCCAGCACTCGGGAGGCAGAGCCAGGCGTATCTCCGTGAGTTCGAGGCCAGCCTGTTCTACAGAGCGAGCTCCAGGACAGGCTCCAAAGCTACACAGAGAAACTCTTTCTCAAAAAAAAAAAAAATACTAATAATAAATTAATTAAGGGAGGAGCCAGTCATAGGTGGAAAGGAATAGGATTTCTCTGGATGATCAGTGCCCTCAGGAAGCAACAAATGCCTATTAAACCTAAGCCCTTCCTTACACTCAGCCACCCAGCTAGGAACCCGACTGGAGCGGTCTCTGATCTGGGCTACAGACAAGACAGTCCCCCAGAGTGCCCTATTCCTCCCTGAGCCTCCTCTTTTCTCTGTGCAGCCAGCTTTGTGGCCAACCCTAGCTGCTCTTGCTCTTGCCCTGTTGAGCAGCGTCACAGAAGGCTCCCTGGACCCCATGTCCCGCAACCCCTCCACTCGTGATGGTCCCTCGCCGGTCCTGGCGCCCCCAACCGGCCACCTGCCTGGTAGGTGAGAGCGCGACAGGGCGGAGCAGGGGCGAGGCTAGCCCTAGACCTTCCCCCACCTCCGAAAGTGACCAAGTCTCCTTCCAGGGGGACGCACTACGCATTTGTGCAGCGAAAGAGCCCTGCCACCACCGCCACAGTCTCCCCAGCCCGCACCCCCACCGCCAGGTCCCGCGCTCCAGTCTCCTCCCGCTGCGCTCCGCGGGGTACGCGCTGCACGCGCGGGGACCCGAAGCAGCCGCGCGCGGGCCTCGGATGCGCACGGCTGTCGCTTGCGCTCGCAGCTGGTGCGGGTGAGCGCGCTCGGCCTGGGCCACAGCTCCGACGAGCTGGTTCGTTTCCGCTTCTGCAGCGGCTCGTGCCGCCGAGCACGCTCCCCGCACGACCTCAGCCTGGCCAGCCTACTGGGCGCCGGGGCCCTGCGGTCGCCCCCCGGATCCCGGCCGATCAGTCAGCCCTGCTGCCGACCCACTCGCTATGAGGCCGTCTCCTTCATGGACGTGAACAGCACCTGGAGGACCGTGGACCACCTCTCCGCCACTGCCTGCGGCTGTCTGGGCTGAGGATGATCTCAAAGCCTTTGCACACTGGACCTTTACCCATGTGTTGCCCTGCCTGGAACAACCTCACCCGGCCTCATTAGCCAAGCACCTCAGCCGGAAATGGAAGCTGCAGAGCTCAGGCTCCAGGCCGGTGAGTGGCAGGCATCAAACCAGGAGAGATGACCTAACCACTGACCAACAGCTCCAAGGCGCTCATGGATCCCAGCTCTACAGACACCAGAAACCTCAGCTAAGGAGAACTCCTCTGGGAGCATCCAGAAATGGCCCCAGGCCCTGGGGAATGAATCTTGAGAAGATACATTGTACTCACATTGCTGGAAGAGCCTGTGCTAAAGCTGAAGCCCTATTTATTATTTCTAAATTATTTATTTACTTTGCTGGTTTGTCAGATTGTTTTTCCTGGACACGGGGGATGGGTAGAAGAGGCTGGATGAAGATGTGCCCACTTCCCACTTCCACAGTTCACACTCGGCAATCACAGTGTTGACCTGGATCACCTACTGCTTTCCCCTCGGCTGGTGCTGAGATGAGAGGCACAGATGGGTGACCAAGATGCACAGTCTTCAGCACTTGGGGCCTGGGTGCCTGTGGGAAAAAATAAACTATATAGCCTTCTGTGAAGAAAGGCTGCCCTGTGACCTTTGAGGCCCCTGCTTAGTGGGTAAAGACAACGAAAACCATGCTTTGCCCCACTCCATCAATGTCGGCGTCTTACCAGGCAAGGACCTGTCTTGAAGGCTCCCTGACAGGTGCACACGCTGCTTCCTTTGACAGGTAGTCAACCCTTGAAGCAGCCCAGGGGAAGAGAACATCTGAGGGGCTAAGGATGGGAGAGGGGCACCAGGGTGCTTGTTCATGGGCAGGAAGCACAGAGCTTCATGGGTCTAGGAAGACAGGAAGGCACTGAGAGTCTCAGCAGATGGTGAATTTTGGGTGATGAACAAGCATATTCATGTATTCACCCAATAAACATGGACAGTGAAACGTCAGCTACTATGTAGACACTAAAGATGCAGAAGTGAGGCTGGCTGGAAATGTGGCTCGGTTGGTAAGGTGCTTGCCTCGCGTGCTCGAAGCCCTTGGTTTGGTTTCCAGCACCACATAAACGATATATGGCACACATGCCTATAATTCCAGCACTCAAGAGGCAGAAGCAGAAGAATCAAATATTCAAGGGCATCCTCAGCTACATATTGAGTTCCAGGCTAGCCTGGGCTACATGACAGTCTGTCTCAAAAGAGGAAAAAAAAAAAGATAGAGAAGTGAAAGGAACATAATCTCTGTCCTTAAGCTCTCCCCAGGAAAGACAGATAATAAACAAGCAATGACGTACGTAATCATTTAAGTTCAATGTGGCTAATGGTATGAAAAACAACTGGAAGCTAGGAGGGACATATTTTCTCCTGGAAGGAAAGTCAGCATTGTCCCTGGCCTTTCACACTGTCTTCAGGTCATCTCCAAAACGTCAAGGCAACCATCTGAGCTTTTCTGTGTGGCTTTTGAAACCGTGTTTGAAAGCAGGTGTGATGGTGCATACTTGTAATCCAGCACTTGAGGTATGGAGGCAGGAGGATAAGTTCAAGGTCATCCTCAGCTACACAGTCCGTCATGAGCTACATGAGACCCTGTCGGAAAGAGAAAAAGAAAGGGAGAAGGAAGGGAAACTGTTTCCCCGGTCCTAGGCATTTATATTGAAGAGGCCAGTGTGATTTTTCGCCTTTAAAACACGACAGGACACTTTTTTATTTTTGTGTGGATGGGCATGCATGTATGTGTGGTAGCCAGAGGTCATCACCCTGTGTCTTCATTCCTCAGTTGCTTTCTACCTTAACTTTTGAGACGTAGTCTCTCTATGAATCCTAAGCTGGCCAATTTGGCTAAGTTGGCTGGCCAGAAAACCCAGGGGCCCTCCTGTTCCTACCTCCCCAGCTCTGGAATTACAGGCTTATAATTTTTTTAAAAATGTAATTGCATTTTGTTTATCTTAGTTGTGTGTATGTGTGGGTGAACATGCACACATTTAGAGGCCAGGGAACAACTTATGGGAGTCAGCTCCCTCCTTCCACTGTTGGGTCATGGGGATCAAACTAAGACCATTAGGCCTGGTGGCAGGTCCTTTACCCATGGAGCCATCTTGCTCAGCCTCAGCACTGGGCTTTAATGTAAGTGCTGATTGATGATCAAATTCAGGTCCTCACTCCTCATGTTTGTGCCAACATACTTTAGCCACTGCCCGGCTCCTGGGCCTCCAAGATGGGGACATTGGGAAAAGGTGCTATGTCTGGGGGATTACAACACAGGGGTTGTTGGAAGGCAGAGACACGCTTGTCTGGAGCAGAGCAGGGGGGCCTGGCTGGGAGAGATTTAAGAGCTGTCAGCACCGAGGCTGCAGCCAGGGGTATAGGAGATCCCACAGGCAAGATCAGGTTGAAGGTAGGATGCCAGGCATTTAACATTGTCTGCAGTGTCCGTCCTTCACATCTGCCAGCTTTGCCACAGAAGCCCTTCACCCAGCCTGCAAGGGAACAGCAAAAGTTTAGAGGACTAGGCCTGTTCTGGGCCAGTGAGGCAACCCAGGCCCGTGCTCTTCTGTAGGATCTGCCACAAACTTTGGGGGGGGGTTGCACCCACAGACACGCTCTTAGCCCCTTTCTCTGCCTCCAAACTGAAACTCCTTGGTTTACACACACACACACACACACACACACACACACACACACACTCTCGCGGAAGAAAAGAGCAACAGAGCCTTACCGCTCACAAGGGGCTGGTTGGAGGGCTTGGGAACATTCCAACAGTTCTAAGGTGATTTGGGTTAGGGAGAACCTGCTAATGAGACTTTGAGCCTTGTGCCTAAAGCCTTCCCTGGGTACCGCTGTTCTGGGTCATTCATGAAGATGCTCACAGTGAGGGGACCAGATTTCAACCCAAGCCAAGTGCCAGCTCTTATTGCTTTTCCTTTTTCTCTTTTCTTTTTTTTTTTTGGGGGGGGGGGGGGGGAGGGTGTTTGTTTGTTGAGATAAGTTCTTACTCTACCTCAATCTTTTTTTTTTTAAGATTTATTTATTTATTATGCATACAGTATCCTGCCTGCGTGCATACCTGCAGGCCAGAAGAGGGCGCCAGATTGTAGCTGGTTGTGAGCCACCATGTGGTTGCTGGGAACTGAACTCAGGACCTCTGGAAGAGCAGCCAGTGCTCTTAACCTCTGAGCCATCTCTCCAGCCCCCTCTACCTCAGTCTTGCTTCATACTTGTAGCAGTCCTCCTGCCTCAGCCTCCCCAAGGGTAACAGGCATGATCAGCCATGCTCGGCTAAGTGCTATCTCTCGACATACCCCAAACTGCCAATCCTCGAGGGAATAAGGCCCGCCCTCAGCTTGAAGCTGCATTGGGCTTACAGTCTAACGTCTTCTCCAAGACAGACTCCTTCCCACAAGAAGTCAGCATTCCTTTCCAAGTCCAACTACCAAGTCAGTCTTGAAAGGATGCTTTCTCCTCAAAGAAACAGACCGCAGGGCTGTACCTGATTTATTACTAGCTAGCCGAGATAACCAGTCACGTGACCGGCCTAGGCAGCACACCCGGACACCTGGAGGCGTGCATTCTGATTCTGGTCTCTGTTTTACACTTACAAAACTACACTTCCCATTGAATGGTCTCCTCTGAAAGTGTGTCAATCAGAGAATTATAGGCAACTCTGAAGTGTTTTTCTGCACACTTCCCCTAGGTTCATTTCATCTGGAATGTGTGGTTCTCGGTTCCACTCCCTCCTCCCCCAACCCCCCCTGCCCACTGCCCACAGTTACCTGCTCTGGCAGATGGCCCTTGGCAGTGACTCTAACTGGTCCCTGGCCATAGATTCCTGTGGTGTAGTGTCTGGGGACTGCATGGGGTCTCATCTTGAAAAGGAGAGGTTGGGAAGTAAGTTGAGGAAAAAGATTGGAGAGACTGTGTCCCACGCACGATTGTACCTTTGTTGTTCTCGGAAGGGTCTCAACCTACCTTGGAAGTAGAGCCCTCTAAGAAGCCCCTGTGAAGGCTAGGGCTGTCTCCCCACACCACATGCTGAAAAGGTTGCTGATTTGTAAATCCGGCCAATACGCTTAAGGTGGGAGTCGGGGGAGCAGGGGACACCTTCTGAAGCTCATTTAGAGGTCCCATGGAGTCCTTGGCCCCCATCTGATGCCCTGTTCTAGGTACCTCCTGTAGCTGGATTGATTCCTCTGAATGTACTGAGGCTCCAATATCAGGACTTTGTCAATTATTTACAATACACGCCACACTTCGACCTTTCTCTGTTTCACATCTCCTCCTCTGTATTCATACTGACTTGAATAGAATCACATTATAAAAAGAAAGAACTGATGTTCGAACTATGAGGTATAGGGGTGGGCTGTCTGCTCTGACTTCTCTAAAAGAAACTTTACTGGGGTCTCAGGGACCTCAATGGCCACTTCCTAGAAAACTCACCTTAACTGGACCCTCCACCCTCCAGTTTCCTCCCCACTACTTCAACTGCTCTGACTATGTTTGCGGTCCTCTTCCTCTGAATTTTATGTGGCCCTAGGGCTTTGAAACTGAGCCCGACCCACCAGCATTATCTACACTCAGGGTTTCAGTTCCCACCTCCATGCTAACAGTGCTCACACTTTATTTTCACCTAGACCCTTCTGAGCCCTAAGCCAATGATCTAATGATTATCCGTGTACCTTCAAGCAGCACAGAGCTTCCTGATGGCTTCAGCTTTGCTCTCCATCCTTGCCCACCCTCTGTGCTTCCCATGGATAGCCTTTCCTTCTTCCAGCTTCCCTACCAGTACAGTAGTCCCTCCTCAGCAACCTCTACCTGATGGCACAAGACAGAAACTTGGGCAACATCCCTAACTCCCTGAGCTCATCCACTGGTCCTAAATCAATCATTGCTGCTTCTGTTGACTGGTCTCTAAAACTCTATTGCTGAAGACAACATGCACTCTGGCTTGTAGGACACAGAGGAATAAAGCGTCCTCCCTTGCTAGTACCAAACAGTGCTGTGCAGGCTGCTGGAAGAGAATTATCATCCACAGTCTTCCTTAGTTGTGAGCCCTGCATGTGGCACTGTTGACCTGCCAGGCAAGATTGGCGAAATAGTGGCAAACTTGGTACAGGGGTAACCACTCACTACTTCCTGATTGAACCTGAGGTCCACTGCACGTGGGGGAATTCATAGCTGGTATTGTAAACCTAATCAAAATTCATAGCTGGAAAGTCATAGGCCCTAATGGGAAACCTATGTCTGTCTGCTGTTTTCTAAATTGACACGATGTGCCCAGCAAATTGCCTTCTAAATAGCTATATGCATGTCCCTGGGTTAGTGCTGCTGTTGATTAAGGTCCGAGAAGCTTCTTTTTGTAGTGGGCAGCAGTAACTGCAGAGACTTATGATGGGTCAGTGATGAGAATAAGACTGTTGAATGCCCAGTCATAAGTGGCCATCTGTGTCACACCCTCCAAGGCTCGGGAAACAGCAGAAGGGGAGCAAAGAACGCAAGTCAGCAGCTGTGATTATCTGCACAAGACTGGTCCGTCACTTGAGGGTCATGGAGGGGCTCATGAGGCTCCATCCCCCTGTGAGGGTTTATAGACAGCTAATGGTTCATGGGGGAGAGAGAGACAGTTTCTTCAGTGGTAAGGTGTCCATGCTCCTGTAACCAACCCTAGTGGAATACATAGGAACACACACGGACACACACACACACACACACACACACACACCAACACAGCATGAAAATAGAAAGGGGATTAGTTGGGAAAGGAGAGGATATCACTGGGAGGGGGACAAGAGATGAATATGATTAAAATACATTATAACATTATGAATGTATATAAATGTCACAATGAAGTCCATTATATATAACTAATATATGCTAATAAAACATTTTTATTTTATTTTTACTTATTTATTTTTGTTTCTTGAGATGGGGCCTCTCTACATAGCTCTGGCTGTCCTGGAACTCACTATGTAGATCAGGCTGATCTCAAATTTAGAGAGATCCACCTGCCTCTGCCTCCTGAAGCCTGGTATTAAAGGTATGTGCCACCATACCTAGCCTAAAACATTTTTTTAAAAGTTCATCTATATTACACTCGGTTTCGGCTTACTGCCTAGCCTCTCCTCAATGACTGCACTTTTCCCAACACAGAGCCTTCCGGCGTTAGCACAGTTAGGGAAGTATGAGACAGGAAGGCATACCATCAGGACGATGAGAAATTTTGTAAACATGTGGAGGACACAGATTAAGACAAGGGCTGGACACACCTCACAAGGCTTTAAATGTTATACCGTTGCTCTTGGGCTTTGTCCCTTGGGACCACTGAAGGGTTTCCTGTGGGTTTGATTAAGGAGTGTCCTGCTTGGTTTTTGTCAATTTGACATTTATGTCTAGGTTTACCTAGACAAATCTGGGGAAAGAGACTCAGTTGAGTAATTGCCTCCATCAGATTGTCTTGTGGGCATGTCTGTGGGGCATTTTCTTGATTAATGACTGATGTGGGTGGTGCCACCCCCAGGGCAAGTGGTCCTGGGTTGTATTAGCAAGTGAGCAATGGAAATTGAGCCAGGAAGCAGCGTTCTTCTGTGGTTTCTTCAGTTTCTGCCTCTAGGTTCCTGCTTCTACTCCTGCCTTGACTTCTGTGATGGACTAGGATCAGAACGTATAAGCCATGGTATTTATCATAGCAACAGAAAAGGAAGCCAAGACAGTATGCTTCTGATGGATCACTGGCTCCTGTGTAATGGGATGGGAATGTTTTTTGAGGTCTTACTCTCATGGATAAAAATCATGTTAAAACAGGGCTTGGGGATTTAGCTCAGTGGTAGAGTGCTTGCCTAGCAAGCACAAGGCCCTGGGTTCGGTCCTCAGCTTTAAAAAAAAAAAATCATGTTAAAACAGACACAGAAGGAAGCTTGGGGAGAGAAAAGCAACGGGAGAGAAGCTGACAGTCTCGAGCACTGCTGGGAGGAGGGAGCCGAAGGGCAGACACAGTTATGCCTTTTGAGTTAGGCAAGGAGGCTGGCAAGCAGCCGAGGCAAGGCGGGGTGTCTTCAGAGAATCAGTGAGGAAGTCCAGAGCCTCAGAGAAAGCATGCTTAGGCTTTTGGCCAGTATCTGAAAACGAGATACAAAAGGAGTCACACTTTCTGAGTTACAACTCAAACAGGCAGGCTGGGCAGACATGCCCACAGGACAATCTGAGGAGGCAAGTCCTCAACGGAGTCTCCTTTCTCAGATTTATCTAAGTAAACCTAGACACAAATGTCAAATTGACAAGATCCACAAGCAACTGCTGTGAGAGAAGCTTCTTGGAGGGCCCAAGGACATTATCCCATTAAGGAGAAAATTATTCCTCCCACCTCCTTAGCTTGTCTTCAGGTGAACCAGCTTTCCTGAGGGGCGGTTGGTCTCCTAGCCAGCTGATTGACAGGTCCAATTAGATCAACTTTCTGAAAGTCCCACTTAGTGATTATTCATTATGTGGATGTGTTGGGGGAGCACATGGACACACATGGACAGCAGAGGACAAATTTGGGGAGTCAGTTATCTTCTACTATGTGGGTCCCCAGAATTGAACTCAAATAAATCCTCAGGCTTGACAGAAAGTGCCTTTACCTGCTGAGTCAGATCAAAATGTCATGTCTCTGCCCAGAGCCAGGAGAGAAGTCAGAATCCATTCTTTTGACCAGGAGGGAGCTTTTCTTTAACGGACCTCAACAAAACCCTGATACCTTCACTTTTTCATTTGACATTTTATCTAATTTTTTATTTTATATGTATGGATGTTTTGCTTGAGTGTGCACCACAGTGTACCTTGTACAAGTGGAGACCAGAGGAAGGTGTCAGATCCCCTGGAACCAGAGCTACAGATAGCTGTGAACCACCATGTGAGTGCTGGGAATTGAACCCAGGTCCTAAGAGGAGCCAGTACTCTTAACTACTGAGCCATCTCCAGACCCATTCATAATATATATAGTGAATTGGTGTTTTGCGTGCATGTACTTCTGTTCCCTGGAGTTAGCTGTGAGCTGCAGTGTGGGTGCTGGGAATTGAACCCGGGTCCTCTGGAAGGGCAGCCAGTGCTCTTAAGTGCTGAGCCATCTCTCCAGCCCCAGCATTTTAAATCTTAAGGAGGGGACATTTGTGACACTTCCCAGTGTTACAGGACATAGCAGGTGGGGCCCAGAGCATATTACGAGGAAGGGACTTACCTGGACTGGTCTCCAGGCCTGCAATTGACTTGTCTAGGTACCTTAACAGTAAGAGGGGATGGTGAGGTGAATGAGTCCTTAACTGCAAACAGGAAAAGACAGCAGCCATGCTGTGGCTTGTGGGCCAGGCCCTACTCATGAATTATTTCAGTTTGTGCTTCACTGGACAAATCTCTCAGTTTCTTACCTGTCTCCAAAAGAAGCCAAGACCTCATGGCTAGAAAGACAGGTAAATTTTTCAACCAGGTCTAAATGGAAATAATGAATAAAAATACTCACCACAAGCCTGGGCTACATAGTGAGATCCTGTCTCAAAAACAAACAAGATTGAGGATGTGGTTCAGTAGATAGGGTGTTTAGGTCCAATCCACAGCACCTTGTACCCCCAGCTTGGTGGCACACTCACGTAATCAGGGCCCTCTGCAGATGGAGGTAGGAGGGTCAGGTCAAAGACATTTCCACTACTAGTCAATTTGAAGCTGGCCTGGGTCGCCAGAGACCCTCTCCTTCTTCCTTTTTTTTTTTTTTTTTTT
>CABHPQ010158715.1:9743-32339 GCA_902168405.1 Peromyscus aztecus
GCGGGTCTATGCAAACTGGGCTGTTAATGTCCAAGAGACATTTTCCCCCTCACATCTGGGATCAGAGCTTCCTAGCAGGAACCTGTCCAATTGGAGTCTTCAGTCTTCAGTGTCCGTAAGGTCCATTCTCTGATGTGAACAAAAACGGGTAGCAGTGAGTTTCTTACCTTTCCGCCTTCAGTAGCATTAGCAAAGGAATCCTCTGAAATTAGCCTTCGCTTTGTCTTATCCATCTCGTCTTTCTAGTTACTTTAACACTGGACTTCTTTTCGTTTGGACATTTTCTGGAGATTTACCTTTTAGGTAAGGATTCTAAGTGCCAGTAATATTAAAAAATACATTTGGATTGATAGGTAGGGTTTCTATTTCTGTGAAGAGACACCATGACCACGGCAACTCTTTTTTTTTTCTTTAAGAATTTTTTTATTCATTTTACATACCAACCACAGATTTTCCCCCCAGCCTCCCCCTCCTTACCCACCCCTCATCCCCTCCTCCAAAAGGGTAAGGCCTCTCATGGGGAGTCAGCAAAGCCTGGTACATTCAGAACCAAGCTCCTCCCCACTGTGTTCAAGGCCGAATAAGGTGTCCCACCATAGGTAATGGGCTCCAAAAAGCCAGCTCATGCACGAGAGATATATCCTGATCCCACTGCCAGGCGCCCCCCCCCCCCCAAACAGACCAAGCTACACAATTGTCTCCTGTATGTAAAGAGCCTAGTCCATCCAGTCCCATGCAGGTTCCACAGCTGTCAGTCTGTAGTTCATGAGTTCCCACAAGCTTGGTTGGTTCTGTTGTCTCTGTAGATTTCCCCATCATGATCTTGACACCCCACCCCCTTGCTCATACAACCCCTCCTCCCTCTCCTTGACTAGACTCCCGGAGCTCGGCCTGGTGCTTGCCTGTGGATCTCTGCATCTGCTTCCATCATTTACTGAATGAAGGCTCTGTGATGACAGTTAGGGTATTCACCAGTCTGATTACCAGGGTAGGCCAGTTCAGGCACCTTCTCCACTATTACTAGTAGTCTAAACTGGGGTCATCCTTGTGGATTCCTAGGAATTTCCCTAGCACCAGGTTTCTTCCTATCCCCATGATGTCTCCCTCTATCAAGATATGTCTTCCATTGCTCTCCTACTCCATCCCCCCACCAGCCCGACCATCCTGTTCCCTCATGTTCTCATCCCCCATCCCTTCTCCTCTATTGACCCTCTCCATCACCCCCACTTTACTCTGGAGATCTCATCTATTTCTCCTTCCTAGGGCGATCCATGCATCCCTCTCAGGGTCTTCCTTGTTAGCTAGCTTCTCTGGAGCTGTGGGCTGTAGTCTGGTTATCCTTTGCTTTACATCTAGTATTCACTTATGAGTGAGTACATACCATGTTTGTCTTTCTGAGTCTGGGTTACCTCACTCAGGATGATATTTTCTAGTCCCATCAATTTCCCTTCAAATTTCATGATGTCATTGTTTTTTCCAGCTGAGTAATACTCCATTGTGTGTATGTACCATATTTTCTTTATCCATTCTTTGGTTGAGGGGTATCTAGGTTGCTTCCACGTTCTGGCTATTATGAATAATGCTGCTATGAACATAGTTGAACAAGTGTCCTTGTGGTATGATTGAGCATGCCTTGGGTATATGCCCAAGAATGGTATCATTGGGTCTTGAGGTAGATTGATTCCTAATTTTCTGAGAAGTCACCATACATTTCCAAAGTGGTTGTACAAGTTTGCATTTCCAACAATGGAAGTGTTCCCTTTGCTCCACATCCTCTCCAACATAAACTGTCATCAGTGTTTTTGATCTTAGCCATTGTGACAGGTGTAAGATGGTATCTCAGAGTCATTTTGATTTGCTTTTCCCTGATGACTAAGGATGTTGAGCAATTCCTTAAATGTCTTTTGGCCATTTGAGATTCTTCTATTGAGAATTCTCTGTTTAGAGCTGTAGCCCATTTTTTAAATTGGATTGTTTGCTATTTTGATGCCTAGTTTCTTGAGTTCTTTATATATTTTGGAGATCAACCCTTTGTCAGATGTGGGGTTGGTGAAGATCTTTTCCCATTCTGTAGGGTGTCGTTTTGTCTTATTTACTGTGTCCTTTGCCTTTCAGAAGCTTCTCAGTTTCAGGAGGTCCCATTTATTAATTGTTGCTCTCAGTGTCTGTGCTATTGGCGTTATATTTAGGAAGTAGTCTCCTGTGCATGGCAACTCTTATAAAAGAAAAACGTTTAATTGAGGTGGCAGCTTACAGTTTCAGAGGTTCAGTCCATTGGCATCATGGCGGAAAGCATGGCAGTCTGCAGGCAGACATGGTGCTGGCTACATATTTATCAGAAGGAAACAAGAAGGACTGTGACACTGAGCGAAGCTTAAGCGTAGGAAACCTTAAAGCTCGCCCCACTGTGACACCCTTCCTCCAACAAGGCCTTACCTACTCCAACAAAGCCACACCTCCTAAGAGTGCCACTCCCTATGATCTTATGGGGCCCTTATATTTAAACTACCACAGACTGGTACACATTGGTGTTGTCAAATTATAATTTAATATTTTTAAGAACTGAACTACTTAAATGTTTACATTTTAAATGTGAAAATGCCCTAAATATATGAAGGCCACTTTACCTCTGCATGTGTGTTTGTCTGTCTTTCTTGTTTAACTACAATGGATACCTTTTGTTTTAATTGGATTCCATTATTCTTTGTGTACTATTTTCAGCATTTTGTGCTCTTACTGAATTTGTAATTTTTACTTTGAATGTGAAAGTAAAACATGTGAAAGTAAATATTTTCAGCTAGCCAAATAGAGTTCTGACTCAGAGAAAAAGTGAAACTAAATGGAACATAGAATCCCGAGAATTCTCAGGAAATCTATATGAATGAAGATTCCTAAGGATTCCTCGTACACATAATTTTGCTTCTTAAGAATAGTTTTATTGGGCTGGAGAGATGGCTCAGCAGTTAAGAGCATCGACTGCTCTTCCAGAGGTCCGAGGTTCAATTCCCAGCACCCACATGGCAGCTCACAACTGTCTGCAACTACAGTGCCAGTGAATCCGGCACCCTCACACTGACATACATGTGGGCAAAATACCAATGCACGTAAAAATAAAATCTTGAAAAGAAAGTTTAAAAAAACTTATTTATTATTTAGTTGTAAATAATAAAATAACAATAATAAATAATAAATTTAAATATTTATTATATAAAAATAAATAAAATAATAAAAACTAAATACAAATAATAAAAAATAAACTTATTGTTTAGTTATTTGTTTATTTAATTGATGCTAGATAAAAATTAATATAAACCATAGCATCTTCTAAAACATTTTTATTTGACCCAGATTTGATATAAAAATATTATTTTTATTCATATACAGTCTTGCCAAAATAACATCTTTTGTGGCTAAGTAGGCCATAATACTTTTATCTGTTAATCATTTAATTTGAAATACAAGATAGCCAAAAAGAATTGGGAATTCAGTACAGCTATGACTCTGTCTAATTTATAAACATTTTAAGAACATTTAACATTTTTATTAGAAGCACAAAATCCAGTAACTTTAAATTTCTTAATATTTATTTTTATTTTATGAATATGGGTATTTTTCCTGCATGTATGTTTTTGCATCACGTGTTCATCTGGTGCCTGTGAGGTCAGAGGAGGGCATCACATCCCCTGGAACTGAAGAATGGATGTTTGTGAGTCTCTATGTGGGTTCTGGGAACCAAACATGGGTTCTCTAGCAGAGCAACCAGAGCTTTTAAACACTGAGCCATCTCTCCATCCCTATTTACTTTCTATGTGAAAAAAACTTTACTTTTTAATATTTTGAAACTGTATTGTGTCATTATAATTTTTTACAGAGCAGAAGTCATGATTCTAAGTACAAATCATATTTGCTGTCGTTGCAAGAACTATGCTCTTTTCACTTGACTTTCACTGCAGAAATAGTCCTTTGAATATCTTTTCCTCTCTTGTTTAACTCTTAGTCTAGAAATTAGATATAGACTTTTCACACATAAAACTTATTTATTACTAGTAAAATTTAGATGTTGGCAAATGTTTATTGAATGTTAACTGTTTGTTTTAATAAATGGCATGCTTTAGATTGGAGAGTATTTTCATATTCTGATGACTAAGGTAACTTTTGTCAGTATGGACTCATTACAAATAATCTGTAAAGCAAACAAGGTTTTCAATAGTTCTTCCAGAGATGAGCATTCGAAGAAGTGAAAGGTTTTTAAAATTTTTTATGTGTATGATTGTTTTGCCTGTATGTTTGTATGTTTTTTATGTATGTCTGTTCACAACTTTGATGCCTGATGCCCACAGAAACTAGAAGAGGGTACTAGATCCCCTAGAACTGGAGTTATAGATGCATGTGAGCCACCATGTGGGTGCAAGAATAGACCTAGGACCTTTGGAAGAACACCAGTGCTCTTTAATTGCTGAGCCATCTCTCCAGACACCTCTCCAAACATGAGACAGGGTCTCATGTATCCCAGGCTCCTTCTGTGGGCAGGGGTGACCTTGAATTTATAATCCTTATCTTCTACTTCCAGAGTGCTGGGATTATAGGTGTGTGCCACTGTGCCTGTCTGAGAAGCCAGTTCAGGATTTGATGCATGCTGGGAAAGCATTCTACCAACTGAGCTACTTCTCTAGCCCCTTAAAAACTTCTTTTTAAAGTAAGTTTTTAAACATTTCTGGGCCCTTAATATTCTCTTTGTTGGATTCTAGAGATATAGTGGAAAGCCAGACACATTCTTTCCGACCAGAAAAGAAGAACTTGTATAAGAACTCCCAACATTGTTATGCTGTGATGAAACACATTTTGCTTTCATTGAGTCTTTTTGTAGAGAAACTTTTTTTGTAATTGTTTCAGTGAGTTCAGAATCATGAGCTGGTTGAGAAGCATCTTATCCTCAGAAGAGCCAGGATGTAGATAGAACTTGCTTGGCCAGATTTACACCCTAGAGAATATGGGTGATTATGAGGGCTCTTAGAACTAGATAAAAAAAAAAAAGTCCTAAAATACACCTGAATACACATTCTGGGGGTTGATTCCTGATACCCATTGAAAGCCTTTGTGTAACTTTTTTTTTTTGCCTTAAAAATAAAACTTGTTTCCAGCTTGAGCTGTGCATATCCTACAATCCTAGTGTTCAGAATGAAGTAAGGTCACGTGGCTAAGGCAGGAGGATTTTACATTTGATGCCAGTCTGGGCTTTTATAGCAAGACCCTGCTTCAACAAACAAAAAACTTGCTTATTTAGTTGACCTTAGGTTAGAACTAACACAAACATAAAATTTAAGCCCTTAAAATTATTATTTGTTATATTTTATAGAAAAACAGTATTGGCCGGGCAGTGGTGGAGCATGCTTTTAATCCCAGCACTCAGAAGGCAGAGGCAGGTGGATCTCTGTGAATTCAAGGCTAGCCTGGGCTACAGAGTGAATTCTAGAACAGACTCCAAAGCTACACAGAGAAACCTGTCTTGAAAAAACAAACAAACAAAAACAAAAACCCCCAAAACCAAGAAAAGCAGTATCAAATAATATTAAAGAAAATATATAAATATCATAAACATTCCACCTATAACATATGAAATGTCCATTTTAATATAAAAAATATTTTTATATAGTCTTTGTCCAAAAGTGTATATATATAATCTTAATTATTAATATAATTCAAATTTTATTCACATTTTAAAAAACATACCATTTGGATAAAATTCTTTCCATGTTCCTTGTTGTTATCTCTCCTCTCCTTCCCCCCAGACGGTTTCTCTGTGTCACAGCTCTGACTGTCCTGGAACTCACTCTGTAGATCAGGGTGGCCTTGAACTCACAGAGATCTGCCTGCCCCCAGGATTAAAGGCATGTGCCACCACTGCCCAGCTGACTGTTATCATTTTTAATAACAGTATAACAACTGATTTAATCAGCTTTTAAAAACATAATTTCTCTATGGATCTTTGAACTGGAAACAGTTTCCAAAAGTAATTATACACACAGTGCTTGATGTATTTAGATCCTTTTTACAGTGTGTTAGGGCCCAGTGTGGCAGGACCCAGTGAAGCTGACCTCTAACTACTTTCTATAGTACAAGGCCCTGAGATTGGTTTGGAGCCACTTTTAGCTGGACTCCAAGTAGAGGAAGAGGTGTTTCACCAATAGTGATTTCTCTACAGCAGTTTTCCTATGACAGTGTCATTGCCTTTAATGACAAGGGAGATTAATTGGGACCATACTATGGTAATACTATTTTGTGTATATATGTGTGATGCTGGGATTTCAGTTGGGCCACCTTGCCTCCCCAGCTTTTGGGGGTTTCCGGTGATCTGAACTCTGGTCTTCTTGCTCCTGTGGCAGGTGCTTTATCCACTGACCCATCTCTCCACCTATTTAATAATTTGTTTTTAATTGATATAGGGTCGTGTCTTAGTTAGGGTTTCTGTTGCTGTGAAGAGACACCACGACCACAGCAATTCTTATAAAGGAAAATATTTAATTGTAGTGGCTTACTTATAGTTCAGAGGTTCAGTCCATTATCATCCTGGTGTGAGACATGGCAGCATGCAGGCAGACGTGGTGCAGGAGAGGTAGCTGAGATTTCTATATCTTGCAGGCAACAGGAAGTGAACTGTCTCACTGGGCATGACTTGAGCATATATGAGACCTCAAAGTCTGCCTCCACAGTGACACATTCCTCCAGCGAGACCACACTTACTCCAACAAGGCCACATGTCCTAATGGTGCCACTCTGTTTGGGGCCATTTTCTTTCAAACCACCATAGGTCACATGCTACCAACTGTGTAGCAGAAGATGACATTGAACTCCTGATTCTCCTCTCAAGTGCTGGGATTACAAGCATGCACCCGGTCCATAGTAGTGATTTTTATTCCTGCCTTTTAATTCAATTTGTGTCTTGTCAGCTAAGTTATTTTCAAAAAGAAACATTTTATAATATGCAAATGCTATCCCTTATTCTCCCAAAAGAATTTTTGAAAGTGGAAGATAGCATCAGTTAAATTCTTACTGCATATGAGCTGTGAAGAAAACACTGACTGCCTTTGAGGGAGGCTATTCCCTTTTCCCTAGAGAAGTCTTCTCTGCTGCTTTTCCAGAAGGCTCCTGTGCTGGGCTTTTATATAGTTCCTGCTAGTTCTCTTGCTCTTGGTCAGAGCTACTCCCAGTAATGTTTGGCTGCCAGTTCCCTCACTGCACTGTTCGTGGCTGTGCTAGCAGAGGCGGTCTGTATCGGCTCCCTCCGCATCCCTAGTGCATGACACAGTACCTGGCGCATGGCTGACATTCCACACGTTGGGAAGTCCAGTTTTTGAAGAATCCTGGTTTTATAGGTGAAAAGACTTATGATGAAGTTGAATATCTTTTCCAGATACTTTACTGAGAGAACAACTCTAAATCCCGTGATTTTATGCTGCTCCACACAGCTTTATGAATTAATCTGTGTCTGACTTTCTTCTTCCATGAAATTGGTCAGTTGTACTAAAATTCTTGTTTCCTACAAAATTATAACTTTATATTAATAGCTCTGAAGATTCTTTTTGTTGTTGTAGTGTGTGTGTGTGTGTGTGTGTGTGTGTGTGTGTGTGTGTGTAGGGTACATGTATGTGTGTGCCAGTGGAAAACAGGATAATCAGCTGTCATTTCTTTGGTGCTGTCCATTTTGGTTTTTGAGGCAGGATCTCTCTCACTGGCCTGGAACTTGTTGCCAAGTACACTAGGCTGGATACGGAGCTCCAGGGTTCTGTCTCTGTCTCCCCAGTGCTAGAATTCAAAGTGCCCTACCATGTCTATGTCTGGCTTTGTTGTTGCTGTTGTTGTGTGTATTGGAGATTGAACTCAGTTCTTGTACTTGCTCAACAATCACTTAACTCTCTCCATATTCTACCTTTTTGTGCTTTGATCTAGTTGTAGGCTGAATTCAGGTGCAGAATTGAGCCATTTGTTCCAATCTTGAAGCTTTGAGGGGAGTGGAGATTCTCATATTTTCTTAAGAACTGTCTTAGTTATTTTTCTGTTGTTATGACAAAACACTGTGACCAAGGCAACTTATAAAAGAAAGTTTTTAGTTTGTAAGTTTGTGCCAGCATGCTGAGCTTAATCTTTATTCAGTTCCAAAGGGTGAGAATCCATGACCATCATGGCAGGGGGCAGGTGGGTGCAGCCAGCAGGCAGGCATGGTGTTAGAGCAGTAGCTTACATCTGCTCTACAATCACGAGACAGAGAGTGTGAACTGGGAATGGTGTGGACTTCCCCCCATTTTTACTTTTGAGATTATGATATAATTGCATCATTTCTCCCCTCTCTCTACTCCCTCCAAACCATTCCATGTGCTCCTTTTGCTCTCTTTCAAATTCATGGTCTCTTTTAATTGTTGCTGCTACATGGCTTCTAAGTATATGTGTATATACATGTATTCCCAAACATAAGCTTCTTAGTCGGAAGAATGCTATTTGGTATCAGAGTATCTCTCCACTCTCAGCATTCCTTAGTTGCCTGCAGTTCTTTATGTAGGGCTGAGGCCTGGTGGGCTTTCCCTGTTATGGAACTTTGAGGAGAACATACAACCACCACTTTACTAAATCAGCATAATCCCTAACTGCATTCTAAACATTTGTCCTTTTACCCACAGATTAAGGGTAGTCCTTACCCATCATCAAGGCATAGGCTTTGATTCCTCAAAGCCACCCACAGTGACATACCTCCTCTAACAAGGCCTCACCTAGTGCTTCCCCAGCGGTTCCACCAGCTGAGGGTATATCAGCTTATGGGTGCCATTTTCATTCAGATCACAAGAAGAACTATTTAATATCTAGATTCCATTTTTATTAGCAAAAGCAAAGAGAACCTGAAGGCAAGTTGTAGTGAGCAGTTTTAGAGGAGGAAAGAGTATCATAGGTCTATATAGTTAGACACAGAAGTAACCTGAGTTGAAGCAATCTGAAATATCTTGAGGTAAGCTGCTTGCTTTTTGTTTTTTAAACCAAAGCCTTCAAAACAAAACAAAAAAACCAACCTGTGGTAGGGGCAGTTTCCATATGTAGCCCAGTCTGGCTTTGTGTTCACTGTATAGACCAGGTAGGCCTGGAACTAACTGGTGATTCTCTTACTGTAGCTTCTTTTAGTGCTGGATTTACAGGTTTGTGCCACATGCTGAGCTTAATCCTTAGTTTTTCCTTCTTAAAGATTTATCTTTATTTATGTGTATGTGTCTATGATGGTATATGCTATACTCGGGGTCAGGGGTACAAGTGGAGGCCAGAAGAGGGTGTCAGATCTCCTGGAGTTGAAGTTACAGGTTGTTGTGAGCCACCTAACATGGGTGTTGGGAACCAAAGTTAGGTCCTCTGGAAGAGCAGCAAGCGGTATTAAGGCCAACTCTCCAGCCTTTCTCTCTCTCTCTCTTTTAAAGCTCTCTTTTCAGTAACTTGAATTAAATTATGTGTGTTTCTAAGGCCAGTGTTTTCACAGGAAAAAGAACAACTTTGATATAGATTAGTAGATTATAATATAGCATAAACATATTTTTCATGACTTTAGTAAAAATACTTAAGCTTATACAATTTGTTTAGATCTAGGGCTGGCAAGATGACTCAGTGGGTAAAGATGCTTGCTGCCAAACCCAACGATCTGAATTGGGTCCCTGGATCTCATGGGGTGAGAGGAGAGCATCAACTCCTGCAGGTTGTCTCCTGATGTCTACGAGTGCACATAGAATAAATGTAAGGATAAAGGAAAATTTGTTTAGATCTGCTTAAATTTTTATTTACTAATCTGAATTAGTGAGCTGGTAGAAAAAAAGTAAAAGTAATAATTTGATATCATATTCTTATTATGTGCTATATAAGATTAAAAAAATAAGAAGTTGGGGGATGGAGAAATGGCTCAGTGGTTAAGAGCACTGGCTGCTCTTCCAGAGGACCCGGGTTCAATTTCCAGCACCCACACAGCTGCTTGGAACTGTCAGTAATTCCAGTTTCAGAGGCTCCGACACCCTCACACAGATATACACCAACACACATACAAATAAACAAATCTTTAAAAAAATAAGAGATTAACCCGAAAAGTTGAATCTTTTTTTTGAAGAGCCAGAAAGGCAAAGGGGCCTGGGCTAGCTACTCAGCCTCTCCTCTGCGACCTTTGTGACTAACTGCTGCTTTGCTCTACCCCTGGGTTCCCTGGGTTCTGCCTCTCCCTTCCCATATTGGGTCTTGAACCCAGGACCCTCCTGTGGGCTAGCTGAGTGCTCTTACCATTAAGAGCAAGTCTTAGCCACCCTCACTTTGTTTAGTTTACACTTAATTTTTAATCAGTTTTGCTGAATTGCTCAGGCTAGCCTCGAACTTTTGGCCTTCCTATGTCAGCCTCCATTTGGTCTGCCTTCTTCAGCTGACTGAATTTCACACCACATTCACTCTAGATTGGTTTCAGATAACATGGCACAGTAGTGGCATAGTCAGATGATTTGGATGAAATTCATACATTGTTTTGACAGTGTCTTAAGTTTGTAAGACAGTTTTTCAAACACTTCCTAGAACCCCTCAGATGTAGAAGTGGGGTCCTGGGATCCTGGACTATTTATTGCCAGAGAGTAGTTTAGCCCCTCTCTCCTTCAATCAGCTAGCTACTCTGTTTGTGTCCTTTAAAAAGTGTACTTAGTGACATGTACTCATTGTACATGGCAATAGGCTTCAAAAGACATTCAAGTGCTTTGACCATACTCACCCTCCTGGTCTTTCTCTGTCCCACCTCCTGTGATTCCCGTTCATTCCCCCAGTTAGTTTTCCTTCTATTCCATGTCCTACATAAATACATGATTTTTATGTGTCTGTATAAAACTTAGCATCCACAAAAGCGATAAAACATGGGCTGTTTGCCTTTCTGAGACTGATTATTTTACTTAATATGATGATCTTTAGTTATGTACATTAATAAGCAGAATTTGACTTACATTTCAGCTTCTCAGAGGAATTTTGTTTGAAGAAAGGGCTCCTTGCCTTAAAAGATCAATTTTGAAAACTACTACTTTCAGAAAACAAGCCTCTTTGTCTTTGATTTCTAGCTGTTAGTTCACCCCAGTTAAAGACAGCCTCTTTCTGAGCCAGGAGAATGAAGTCACAAGGTGGCTGACTTCCTGCCCTTCCACAGTGTTCTCATGTTCCCACACTGCTCTTCCACTTAGTGCAGCCATTGGGAATTCTCTGCTGTTGCTTCTTTTCTGTGGTGCTGGAGGTTGAATGCAGAGTCTCATTGCTACCATTCACCTCTGAGAATCCCTTGTCTTTAATGATAAACAGCTGTCAAATAGCTGTGTGATTGATAGTTTGAAGTACCAATGATTCCTATTTGATTAGGAGATACTAGTTTATAACAGCTAAATAGTTTTGAATTTCGGAGATTTCTTTATAATCTCTTACAAATAAAGAGTTTTGTAGGAACACATTTTAAAACGGTACTTTCATATGTACATGTTGTTATACTTTGTTACTATTCATAACCCCTCTCACTGTACTGCCCCCATCTCCCCCTCCAAAGAGTCTTCCCTTATGCTTTCCTGCTACACATATCCCACCACCTCCTCTTTTTCCCCCTTTCCCTTAAGAATCCTTTCTTCCTACTCATGCTTCCCTTTATACTTTCATGACACACCAACACCCCTACCCTCTCCATATGTATGTGGTATGTGTTTGTATATGTGTATATATATGTGTGTGTGTATATATACATATATATATGTACACACACACACACACACACACGTGTACACGCAAAACTTTAAATCTTGATTCTACATATGAGAGAAAATATGCAGTATTTTGTAACTCTGGCTTATTTCACATTATTTAACATAATGACCTCCATATCTGTACAATTTCTTGCAAATGTCATGATTTCATTTTTCAGATTTATTTATATTTTATATGTATTGGTGTTTTGCCTATATGAATATCTGTGCTCTGGAACTGAAGCTACAGAAGGTCTTGAGCCACCATGTGGATGCTGGGAATTGAACTTGAGTTCGCTGAAAGAGCAGTCAGTACTCTTAACCACTGAGCCATCTCCAGTCCATGATTTATTTATTTATTTTTTAGATTTACTTATTTATGATGTATACAATGTTCTGCCTGCATGTATGCCAGATCTCATTACAGATGGTTGTGAGCCACCACGTGGTTGCTGGGAATTGAACTCAGGACCTCTGAAAAAGCAGCCAGTGCTCTTAACCTCTGAATTATCTCTCCAGCCCCCATGATTTAATTTTTAAGAGTGGAGATTTGGACTGCTAATGCCATGTATAAGTAAGCTGATGCTCTTTGTTAGTTTGTATCTGAGTGATCAGATGTAGACGGTCTTAGCACCTTCAAATCAGGGCATACAGCTCTGTTTCCTGAAAATTGCTGTCAGCACACCTTCTTGTAAGATCTTTGCAGTGGACTCCTTTTCCTTCAGCTGTGGCAGGGATGACGCTAGCATAGGCAGATCACTTGAAATTCTGGTGGCAAATAAGTGTAACCACTAGTTGTATTTACTTGAATTTGGTTTAGATTTCAGAAACACATGTGCACACCTTTAATCCCAGTACTTGGGAAGCAGAGGCGGGCAGATCTCTCAGAATTCAAGGTCAGTTTGGTCTACAGAGCAAGTTCCAGGACAGCCAGGGCTATGCAGAGAAACTCTGTCTTGAAAAACAAAAATAAAATAAGATAAAATAAAATAAAAAATTTGAAAGTTTATTGAGCTGTAATTCACATACCATGAGATCCACCATTTCAAATACAAAATTCAGTGATTTTCAAGAGTTTACATGTTGATGACTCAGTATCAGTATTGTGAGTTGCAGTGATTATTGACTATAGTGATATGCTCTGACCCAGTTGGGTTTTCTGGAACTACTTTCCTATTCCTGGCAATTCAAGTTAATTGATAGTGATTGCCTGCTTCCATACTAACTTCTTGTTTGCACTGTCAATCAAACATGAACAAGAGGTCAGCCAGAGCAGCTTAGCTGAGAAAATGTTAGATTGAAGACACTGGGGACTTTGCCTTGTCTAGAGTTTTGGAGACTTTTATCATAATGGAGGTGGGGGGGGGGGGGGGGGGGGGGCAGAGAACAGGACCCAGTATTGCTAGTAAGGAGACCACAGGTATGCAGGTATAGGTAGGGAGCAGGAACAGAAATGTTAGCAGATACAATATGGTTAACACTAGACTAGGAAATAAATAGAAGAGGTGATTTATAATGCAGAATGATATTACATCACGTGTACAAGCAGGTGTCCTGGGATCCAGAACAGCCTGAGTAAAATCGTGACAGTACCTCAGGTGTTCCTGGAATGACTGTCATTTCCTAAGGATAGGGGAAGAAGGAAGAAGATGGCAGGAGATGAATCAGGAAGGGAGGTTGGGGCCAGAGAGTGAAGGGAACTGCATAGGCCTTCCTTAAGGGCTTCAACTCTGTTCTTTGAGCATTTGAGCCCAGACAGGCGAGTAGGAGGAAGACCTAGTTGATGGGTTGAATTTTGTATACATGCCACTGTGGCTGCCTTTACAGTTCCTTCCGTGTTAACAGACTGTTACTTTACACTGGTGATAGTGCTTCCATAGCAGTTTCCTTCTCAGTTCCTTCTACCGTCTAGCTGACGGAAAGATTCAAACAAACACACTTGGATTTGACCCCTAAGTATCACATAGTCTTCAACGTGTTTGCTTGGAGACAGACATTTATTTAGATTCATAGAGCCCCCTTTCCAGATTCCTGATTCACAGTGTAAATCTGTATAACTGACCTATGCCACAGCTTAATGTAAGTACATATAATAACATCATTTTGTTAAAACCGTAGTTACTCATTTTAAATTTATTCCAATGTAGGTGGTTGGAGTTGTGCTTCACACATTTCAGCCGTTCAGCAGCGTTTTATCTGCCAGCTAAGCTTGTACTTGATTGCACCATGGAAATGCTACTAAAGAGACTTGTTGAGCACAAAAGTGGACTTGAAGAGCCAGAAGCCACTGTTTTCCAATGAAGGATTCCAGTTTTAAGCCTCAGTGCTTTTAAATCACCACTGAGATCCCCGCCCCCCCAATCAAAATGGCAAGCAGACGAAAATCAACAACACCTTGCATGGTCCTTGCCAGTGAGCAGGATCCAGATCTTGAGTTGATATCAGATTTGGATGAAGGTCCTCCTGTCCTTACACCAGTAGAGAATGCTAGAGCAGAGAGTATCTCCAGTGATGAAGAAGTTCACGAATCTGTGGATTCTGACAATCAGCAAAATAAAAAAGTGGAAGGGGGCTATGAATGTAAATACTGTACTTTTCAAACTCCAGATCTAAATATGTTTACTTTCCATGTAGATTCAGAACATCCTAATGTTGTACTGAATTCATCCTATGTTTGTGTTGAATGCAACTTTCTTACCAAAAGGTATGATGCACTTTCTGAGCATAATCTGAAATACCACCCAGGAGAAGAAAATTTCAAGCTGACTATGGTGAAACGAAATAACCAGACAATCTTTGAACAAACAATAAATGATCTGACTTTTGATGGTAGTTTTGTTAAAGAGGAGAATACAGAACAAGGAGAATCCATAGATGTTTCTTCTTCGGGAATCTCCATCAGTAAAACTCCCATCATGAAAATGATGAAAAATAAGGTAGAAAACAAACGGATTACAGTCCACCATAACTCAGCTGAGGACACTCCCGAAGAGAAAGAGAATGGAGTAAAAGTAAGCCGGGAAGAAAATGTGGAAAGTGCGAGTTCTTCAGCCTCAGAATCCAGTACAAGTACTTCCACCATCAGCAGAGTGCACCCCAATCCTGGCAGCACAGTAGTGACGCCCTCAGCTGTTCTTCCTGGATTAGCCCAGGTGATCACTGCAGTGTCTGCGCAGCAGAACTCCAACTTGGTCCCTAAAGTCTTAATCCCTGTTAACAGCATTCCTACCTACAATGCTGCCTTGGATAACAATCCCCTTCTACTCAGTACCTACAACAAATTCCCTTATCCTACAATGTCAGAAATTACAGTTCTTTCTGCTCAAGCAAAATATACAGAGGAACAGATCAAGATCTGGTTTTCAGCCCAACGTTTAAAGCATGGTGTTAGTTGGACTCCTGAAGAAGTAGAGGAGGCAAGGAGGAAACAATTCAATGGAACAGTACATACTGTACCTCAGACCATAACTGTAATTCCTACACACATTTCCACGGGGAATAATGGGTTACCGTCTATTTTACAGACATGCCAAATAGTTGGTCAGCCAGGTCTGGTCCTTACCCAAGTAGCTGGAACAAACACCTTGCCAGTAACAGCACCTATTGCCCTGACAGTGGCAGGTGTTCCAAATCAAACAAATGTACAGAAGAGCCAAGTACCTGCTGCTCAGCCTGCTACAGAGACAAAAGCAGCCACAGCAGCAGTTCCATCATCGCCAAGTGTCAGACCTGAAGCTGCACTAGTGAACCCAGATTCATTTGGTATTCGGGCCAAAAAGACGAAAGAACAGCTGGCAGAACTGAAAGTTAGCTATCTTAAAAACCAATTTCCCCACGACTCAGAAATCATCAGGCTTATGAAAATCACAGGCCTTACCAAAGGCGAGATTAAAAAGTGGTTTAGTGATACGAGGTACAACCAGAGAAATTCAAAGAGTAATCAGTGCTTACATCTCAGTAATGACTCCTCTGCCACTATCATCATAGACTCCAGCGATGAAACCCCAGAGCCCCCAGCCGCAGTCACTTCACAGCAGAAACAATCCTGGAATGCCTTTCCTGACTTTGCTCCCCAGAAGTTTAAAGAGAAGACCGCAGAGCAACTTCGTGTCCTTCAGGCAAGTTTTCTCAACAGTTCTGTGCTTACAGATGAAGAATTAAATAGGTTAAGAGCACAAACCAAACTTACTAGAAGAGAAATTGATGCTTGGTTTACAGAGAAGAATAAAACAAAAGCTTTAAAGGAGGAGAAAAAAGAAATAGATGAAAGTAATGTAGGTAGTTCCAAAGAAGAACCTGGAGAAAGTTCTCCTGGAGATGAAGCAGTTGCACCTAAGTCAGGAGGTACAGGCAAGATATGTAAGAAAACCCCGGAGCAGCTGCACATGCTTAAAAGTGCATTTGTCCGAACACAGTGGCCATCAGCAGAAGAGTATGACAAATTGGCTGAAGAAAGTGGGCTTGCCAGAACAGACATAGTTAGTTGGTTTGGGGACACCCGTTATGCTTGGAAGAATGGAAACTTAAAATGGTACTACTACTATCAAAGCTCCAATTCAAGTAGTTTGAATGGTCTGTCTTCCCTTAGGAAAAGAGGGAGAGGCAGGCCCAAAGGACGGGGCAGAGGCAGACCACGTGGGAGGCCTAGAGGAGGCAAAAGAATGAACACCTGGGACAGGGTACCGTCACTCATAAAGTTTAAAACTGGAACGGCAATACTTAAGGATTATTACCTGAAGCACAAATTTCTTAATGAGCAAGACCTTGATGAACTTGTCAACAGATCACACATGGGCTACGAGCAGGTCAGAGAGTGGTTTGCAGAAAGACAGAGAAGATCTGAGTTAGGTATAGAATTATTTGAGGAAAATGAAGAGGAAGATGAAGTTATTGATGATCAGGAAGAAGATGAAGAAGAAACAGATGATAGTGACACTTGGGAACCCCCACGACATGTGAAACGGAAGCTTTCTAAATCGGATGACTGAAATGTAAGTGTTTAGCCTTTGTATTCATCATCAGTCATATACATGTTTTAACAGCCACCTTGTTGGTTCAGTCATCTTCACCTGTGTGTGTGGTGTACGTGTGTGTGTGTGTGTGTGTGTGTGTGTGTGTGTGTGTGTGTATAGACCAGAGCCTTCCTCTTGCTCTCCACCATATATTTTTGGACAGCATCTCTCTCTGAACCTGGAGCTCACTGACTTAGCAATACTATGTGGCCAGGGAGCTCTAAAAGCTCCAAGGCTCCACCTCTCTCTACACCTGCACCAGGAATACAGGTGTGCACTGCTGGGCATGGCTCTTACTAGGGTTGTCAGATCTGAACTCGGGTTCTGATGTTTTCATAAAAGTACTCTAGTGACCCAAGCCATCTCCCTATCCCTCATCTTCACTTTTACTATTTTTTTTCTAAAACTTCTTTTTCCTAATAAGAGGACCAGGTGCCACTAGTCATGACATGTATATTGTGATGTGTAGCTTGACAATTGTATTACTCAGGTTTTAATGTCTTAATGTCCCTTTAATTATTTATTTTTCATACAGAATGTTTTAGTTTGTTTTAAAGGAAAGTAAAAAGGGAATGGGAAACAAACACTCAAGATAATAAAAAGTATTTCTTATCACCTCTCTGTACTAATGCTTCATTTTTGCCCGTGTAAGGAAACAGTTCAGAAACAAAGTTAACAAGAACAGGTATGCTGAAGGGAGACGTTATGAGCACAAGAACAGATGGGTCTAGAAAACCTAAATAAAAGGAGGTACTTTTTTCTCCACTGTTGTTCCCCAAAACGTTATCAGACTTTCAGCTAGAGTTTAAGATTCTTTATGCACTCAGTATCTTTCTCTGCTAAAAGACAAAGGCCTGTTCTAGGTCCTGTGTAAACTCCTGTGTTGCTTAGGTGGCATCTGTTTTTGAGCAGCCACAATATAAATTCTTCGGCATAAAGATCAAAAGTCAGATAACAGATCTGATATTTGATATAAATTAACTCAGTCCCAAATTATCTATAAGTACTATGTTTGGTTAGAAAAATTAAATTTCCTGCTGGATGTAGCTCCATATTCCTATAATCCTAACATTAAGAAACTGAGTCAGGAGGAGTTCAAGTTTGAGGCTAGCCTGGGCTTATAGCAAGACCCTCTCTTAAAGCAATATAAAATCTCTGTAGTACTCTTAAAAGTGCAAACAAATATAACTTAAATTTGAAAAGTTTTGGCATGTTCCTTCATAGATTATAGATTAAATTAAAAATGTACTGTAGTTGCAAGCAGTTACCTGAAGTTAGGACTTCAATTCTTTCCATTTAAGTTTCCCATCCTGGAGGTTGAACTAGGGGACTGTTCATGCTAGGCCAGCACTCTAAAACTAAGCTACATTCTCAGCCAAGGACTTCAGTTCTTTTATTCTTGTGGAATTCAAGAACATCGTTTTATTCTTTTCTGTTCTTTGTTTTGGGAGTATTCCAGAATAAAAGCACACTGTTTTGAAAACAATGTAGTTGTCATGAAATGCTTGTTTGTCTCTCTGAAGCTCAAATAGCGTCTTGTCAGAAATTACTATAGCATTCTCAAACACTGAGGGAGGAAAGGAAGCACAGACTTCATTTTGTATATGAGCATGGTTACTTATTTCCTCTCTAACATACTTGTATGCTCTCTTACTCTACACAGTATTTCCTTAATCCTCGAGTGGCATCTTCCTGGTTTGTTTATTTTAGCAATTATTTATAGAGACCTTAATAAAGGCTACACACTAGTCTTACTCATTAACAGTTATTTCTCCAGCTTTCTTCTCACTAACATTAAGACAGAAAGTCAGATGAGCTAAAGCCCCACTGACTTACATCAGCAGTGTAAGTCTCATTGCAGGCCATAGAGTATGGTGTCATCATTTTAAGTCACAAGAATCTCGAGAGTTTGGTAGCATTATCCTGAAATCCAGCCCTCCACATCTTCGTGTCAGAAGACTTCAGGACAGGCTTTGTTCTGACCCAGATACATAAAATATTTGTAACAGGCTTTATTTTTTTATTGCTAAACACAAAAATGTGTACTCAGCCAAGATTAAATCAGCAAATTTGTTGCTGCAGTGAATTGTTGTTGCAGACTTTGCATTCATTTTCTGGGGAGTTGTAATTTTCTAAAAATAGGTGAACTTTTCCATACAGTTTACTTCAGTGATATAATAACATGGTTACAGATACGGATTATGGTCATAAAATTCACATGAAGCCTTTTTTTCAAAAGCTTATATTGTATGTGGTCTATGTATCCTTTGCTTTTAAAATACAAAGAGAGCAGGGTTGGGAAAGTGGATCAGTGGGTGAAGTGTTTTCCTGAGTTCAGACTCCCAGCACCCATCTACAGGCACAGCAGCTGGCCCTTGTAACACCAGCACTTAGGAGAGAGGGTGCAGAAAGGCCAGTCCCTGGAGCTCACTGGCAGCCAGGGTGACTGAATCAGAGCTCTGCTGGCTTTCCTGAGAGAGCCTGTCTCTGAAACTAAGGTGAAAAGCAGCTGAGGAACACCGACACCTACCAATGGCTGGCACGTGTGCATGAGGCGTGTGTACAGCCCCCAACATGAACCTGTGTACAGCATACATCCCATATACACAACTTAAGAAATACTTCGAAATCTAAAATATGAAACACATTAATTAGCATGTTACAATATTTAACAAAATAATTTTCACTTACCAAAGTATTCAGCATAGGTTTCCTCTTAAAAATTTTATTTAAATATGGTTCAACTTATGAAAATACTTACCTGAACCTTCCCAAAATAGTCATTGCAACTGGGCAAAGGCACAGAAGACAGGTACAAAAATAATTCCTCTTTTACAATCCAGAACTCATTGTTCAATGAACATTGATAAATACACAAAGGAATATGATAAAAAAGATACTGCAGAACATGAAATATATATATATATATAAATATATCACATGCTATTCTTGTGTTCAAGCAGAAATACTATAGGTCTTTAGATTTCATGTTGCAAATACTGACAATAAAATATCTTCCTACTAATAATTTTATAAATGATTACAGAAAGGCGTCTGTCTAAAAGCAAATGTGGCACATGAAGAACACACACATGGTTTACACAAACTGCACTGTGAGGTGTGTGTGGTAAGTGATCTCACTGGTAAAGAGAATGCAGAATGTATTTGTGGCTAACTGGCTGTTTTTATTCTAAAGGCAAAAATTAAAATGTGGCTATCTTTAAAGTTTCAGGGTTTTGTTTTTTTTGTTGTTGTTGTTTTTCTTTTATAGCTACTTAAAATTCTGAAGGAGAATAAGTTCTTCAACTCAAGATGTCTGAATTACTGTGAATGGGCCCAATCCTTGATGACACTGAAAATGCTTTGGGGCATACATACTCTCAGAACCGGATCCAATGTCCAAAAGAAATGGAACTTGATGTTGTGCCAAAGTCAACCTGCTGCAGTTGGGGAAAGTTCTGCAATGTAAATAGAGCGCTAATTAAAAACAACTTGTAAAAAGTGAAACTTTAATACAGAACATTTTTATTCTGGTAGGATGGAAACTTTGTGAATCTTTGACTTTCTAAGGGGTTCATGACCACTAGAGCTTGTCCTCAATTTCAGGCCAGCTTACAGCTGTGTAAGGTAAGGCCGCATTGCCTGTTTTCTTTGACATGTGACTAAGCTTCCAGCTTTGAGTGACCAAACAGTTTTCAGAGTAAAAGTTCTTAGAAATGGGAGGGGCAACCAAACCCCAATTTACTTCTGTGTCTTATTTATCAGGTCCTACACCAAAACTAAAAGTTGTACATGGGCTTACACAGTTTGTAGTGTAAAAGCAGCCTGTACGTATGTATTATGTTGGAACAGGAAGACTTGCTGGCCTTCATGACTGGACCCTCCACTAAACACTCAGACAAACCACTCTTTCCACCGCAGCCCTTGTGTGACTGCTCTTTGTCAGAATCTGACTGAAGATACTACCCCACGGGGAAAACGAGCTTTCTGGGGAGAAACTCCAAACATTGTTCCAAACATGTGGAACAGTCCCACAGTAAATATATGCAGTGCATTCTCAGAGGCGTGGGGATCAAATGGGGAGAAACTCCAAACATTATTCCAAACATGTGGAACAGTCCCACAGTAAATACATGCAGTGTGTTCTCATAGGCGTGGGGATCAGGGACATCAGACAGACTCAGGTCAGATTCTGCAAGATAATCTTTTCATGGAATTCTACCTTGTGTAACAGTTTCAGTGAACAGGGAAAAACGATTCTGAACTGATCCTAATGAGTTAAAAATGAGCTTTTCATGTAAGAATCGGAGGCAGGGGGTGTTAACGGTGACTGCTGTATACAAGACTCGGTTCCTACTGACTTGTGATTAAAGACTGGTGCTGCCATTCGTGTTGGAAAGGACCCTTTCTTTTGTAATCATAGGACCACTTTTCAAAATGTGCTTTCCTCACAGAACAAATTTTCAGTTTAATTAGATTTGGACTTTAAATTTTTTTTTCAATGATCATGTGTAGTAGGTTTGGCCAGTTTGTTTTCTAATTTAATGAATAATAAATACTAAGCTCTTGGTTAAATGTTCATCAGTTAATGAAACTGTTATGAAAAAGCCTTGAATATGCATGCTGCTTTCATTTTTATAAACTTTTTATTTTTTAACTATAGCTTTATTAGCAATTCCCAAATGCTGCAATTTGCTGATTTCTTCACTCAGACAGCTGGCTTTGTGGGTGGCTTTTTTCATACTACTGTTAACTTTTTTAAAAAAGAAGTGATGTAAAGACTGTAACAATTGAATGCACTAAGCTGTTTTTCTTTTACATATCTAAAATCTTCTTTAAATACTCTGTATTATAATGATTAAATCGCTCCCTTTTTAAAACCATTGCTAATGTGGTCTGAGTTTTATTTGACAGTAACTTCAATGTTCTCAAAATCCAGTCCTTAAAATGTCAAGGATTGAAGATGAAGGATTTGAATATATTTACATTATGTTTCCTTTGTGCTATGCTAACTTTGTATAGCTGCAAGTAACTCCGTGATTTCCCATCTCTTTGGCAGGCTGGATGAGAGTCTGCTCTGATGTCTGCTAGCTTTTAAATACATTTATTTGACAGCGCAAAAGAACCTTTCTTTCCTGGTTGACTATGTTCTTGAATACAAAATAAAAGTTAGCAGTAATAAGCAAATTTGAGTGATTTTTTTTCTATTTTATTAACCCAGCTTTTTAAAAAATGTGGTGAATTTACATAGAATTTGCTATTATAATTTTAAGTGTACAGTTTAATGGCACTAAATTATATTCACAATATTACACAACCATCACTGTTATTTCCAAAACCTTTTCATCACCCCATACAGAGATTTGTAACCATTAAGCAATAACTCCACATCCTCAGCTCCTGGTAACCTCTACTCTACTTCCTGCTCTATGAATTTGCCTACGCTTGATATTTCAAGTGAGTGGAAATACACAGGTTTTCTTTCTGTGTCTGGCTTATTCTCCTTGCCATAATATTTTCAAGGCCAGCCATGTTGTGACATATATCGTAACATTCCCTTTTGATGGCTGAATAATAAATAGTTCATTGTGCACTAATTTTTGGCTATCCTCTCATCTGTTAGTGGGCACTTGGGTTGTTTTCTGCCTTCAGGTTATTATGAATAATGTTGCAATGAACTCTGGCTTGTAAGTCTCTGTTTGAGTCCCTGTTTTTAGTTCTTTAGGTGTACAGCTTGGAGTAGTCTCTGAATTGTATGATAAATTATATATTTAATTTTTTTTTTTTTTTTTTTTTTTTTTTTTTTTTTTTTTTTTTTT
>CABHPQ010158716.1:0-18022 GCA_902168405.1 Peromyscus aztecus
CCTCAAATAAGTTTATTAGGGTACACAGTATATTGGCATATACAATATATCACATTTGTCAACTAATAATCAAACTTTATTTAAATCATGAGATCATCAGTACTACTTGCAGAAAAAGTACTATATATGAATGCTAAACCATGACAAAAATCAATCCAAGTATGTTGACAAAATCAAATGACTCCATATTTTAGAATAATTTGCATATTTTGTGCTACACAACATTTATCAATAAAATACATACGTGTGTAAGATTAAATATATGAACATGAATTTCTGCTTGTTAAATAGGAATCCATCTTATTGTCCATGATAAATACATTAGAAAGAAGTGAGAAAAAGGGTTTTATGTGAAAGAACTCATTCATTACACAAATCCTTGCAGGTGGCATTTTTCAGACTGAGAAAAATCAAGGAGGTCATCTTATCTACAACGTAAATGAAATGCTGATTGGACTGAAAATAATGAACCAGCTCAGGAGATATGAGTCTGTAAACTATCAGACTTTTGAGTTTGACTCCAAGTAAGATGGAAAATCATCAACATATTTTATGCAAGGAAACAGCACAATCTTATATTTTAGCACAATTGATTTGGATGTCGTGCAGGACTAGTTAGTGTAGAACAAGGCAGAAATCAGGAAACAAGTGCAGAGATGATTACAATGAAGATAGATAAATGGAAGTGTGGAAGAATGGCAATGTCAGGTGTTGAACCTTTGCTGATGGAAGAGCTCTGTGGTATGAAAGGAAAGAATGGGATAAAGGATGATTGACAATGTTTGAACTCAGTGCAGATTGTAAGATTGTAAGCAGTATTTGTGGGGATAGTTTATATACCAGTTCTTGAGGGTGTGTGTGTGTATGTGTGTGTGTGTGTGTGTGTGTGTGTGTGTGTGTGTGTGTGTGATGCTGCAAAGTCAGGTTTGATCGTATTCTGTAACAGTCACCTTAGTAACTCAGAAGAGATATTCTGTGAGCTTTTACAGTATATCAGAGGATCACTAAAACAGCACTTTAAACCTATCATAAATATAAGATTTAAACTTTTAACATGATGACATTCGTAAAGGAAGAATTATATAAAGATGCCCAAATATTAAATCCTGGCCCAGGAGAAAGGCAAAAATGCATACCCAAGAACAGGGACAAAAGATGAAAAACAAGGAAGTGTGGCATACTGGAAGCAAAGAAATTTTCAGAGAATAGGAACCGTTCAAGTGTGTCAAATGCTAAGTCAAGTATGATCCAGCCAGAACAGGCTGCAGAATGAATTGAAGGCACAGGCATAATAATGGGAAGTGTGGCAGCCTGACCTAAATTTGAACAGTGAATATGAGGTGAAAGAAATGTTATGTGAGGCATTTTGAAGTGAATCTTTAAGGACAAGTAGACTGGGCAAGAGGTCTGATTACAAGTGGACTATGAGAAAACGGCATGATATTAATGGCACTCCAGGATTTGGCTTAAGGGTCCAGGTCAGTGGGGAGTCTCTCTACAATAGTAGAAGTACCAGCTGAAGATCACTGAAGAGTGTTAGCTCCTGACTATTTTGACCTGGCTGTACTTGATGGGTATCTGTCAAAAAGAATGAAGAGTATTTGAACACATGGCACTCTCTAGAAAGGTCTTGGATTGACAAATGAAGATAATAATTACAATTTCAAAGAGAAACATGAAGCTGATCTCACCCCTGTAACATCAAAGAATATGCCAATTATGATAAATTGTCAAAATTGCTTTTGATGAGTATTTATTCCTTGAATTATATTCATAAAGTCTACAAAACTTAGATTTTAAGAAAAGTGCATAAAATAAAAATCAGTCTGTCTGATCTTAACAAATATGAAACAAAATTATTCATTTTGACTGGATTTAACATTACATATATATATATATATATATATATATATATATATACATACTGAATGTATAAGTTAGCTTAACCATCTTTTATGTAAGTGAGTCAATTCAGAATATGCAATAAGAAGTCACTATTCCTAATTTCCCTCAACTAAATTTGGAGGAGCCCTAGCCTTGCATAGTTCATTTTTAGACAATTGGAAAAATGGGCAGAATATTCCATAAATGTAGATTAAATAGCTAAAAGGAAAACATATATTAATTGAAAAGTTAGGGAGATTTTTTTTAAAGTATTACCTTTTTAAATATTTGCATATCTCATGTTTGCTACCTGTTTACTTGCTGTCTGTATGGCCAATTTTTTCCATGCTGTATCTACAATAAATCTTGCAAGAAAAGCAAATATTTTATAAAAAACAATGACAACAGCAAAAAACAGCTTCCATATAGTAGCTTTCTATTCCTTCTGTTTTCCCATTTCCTAATGTAACACCTGAGTTTAATAGATATATTCTGGTTTTTATTTGTTCATCTCTGTGTGTATATGCTACTTTGAATTTGCACCTAGATGGTTTGTATTTGGTGAGGTATCACCACATGCTGCAGATTAAGAGTGACTCTCCTCCCTCCTTCTCATGCTAAGGACTTTCCTCCCTGGCTTACTAGCCATTTTGTCCTTCCTATGTGGAATTATCAGGAACTGAATCAGGCTTTTACGACAGACCATACATCAAGTAGACCAAATACTGCACTAATGAAGCAATGTACCACAAATGCTTGCAAGGTTCTGGTTCCCTGGGCATACCTGAGAATTGTTTGCAGAGAGTTATTTAAGATTTGAAGAATGATCTATATTAGAAAACAAGAAAATAACTAGAAAGGGTTATAAAACAAAGCCTGAACTAGAATGAAAATTAACATAGCATATAATGGCTGGGGGGAAAATAAATGAGGCACTGATTTAGGTTTCAGAGACTATTTTTCTATTAATAAAATCCTAGAAGTCATCCTATTTTTTATTGATTTAGCACCTTTCATGTTTATTTTAGTACTATTCATTCTTGAGATTCCAAGGAACCTAAAAATGTCTGTCTACTGATCAAACATTGTTCTTCAGGGCTACTGCCTAAGGTCTTACCAAGACAGCATTTGACATCTTTTTTTGCAGTATTTCCTTTCAGAAATATTTCTAAAGGGAGTTAGTTAAAGAGATAACACCAAATGCAAACAGACAGAAACTAGAACTCCAGGATGCTTCACCATATGGGTAATTAGGATCTTTTGTAATTGATGAATGTTATGAGATTGTCCAATGTAAATCAGAAGCAACACCACAATATACCTGACACACAGTTCTTTTCACATTTACTACCTCGTACCACTTCAGATTTAACATATTCTCTACCTATCACATCTTCTTCTTGGGTAAGAGCACCCTGTTCCTTCAAGGCTAGAATTTAAGAACTCTATATTTTGAAAACTTCTTAATTTAATTTAAGAACTTCTTGATGTCTTTTTTGTGTGTTCATGGTAAAGTCACTGGCCCAGTTATCTCTCTAATTTTAAAGCTATTTTAAAAATATATATGGGCCGGGTGGTGGTGGCACACGCCTTTAAACCCAGCACTTGAGAGGCAGAGCCAGGCTGATGTCTGTGAGTTCGAGGCCAGCCTGGGAAAGACGCAAAGTTCCAGGAAAGGCGCAAAGCTACACAGAGAAACCCTGTCTTGAAAAACAAAAAAACAAAAAACTAAAAACAAACAAACAAAAAAAAACATACGGACCATGATAAGAACTTCCCTATATACCACACCAATATTCAGAGCTTTGTGGATGGTTAAGGAAGTATATAAGGAATATGACCATTGGGTTGGGTTATACCTCAGTCAAAGAACAGTTGACAAGTCTGAGTTAGTTCTAGATACCATGGGTTTGAGCCCTTGCATCATTATAAAGAAATAAAGCAAACTAAAATTAGTTCATAAGAAGTGGAAACAATGTATAACATGTTTGAAATACTGACAAGATAAGTGCAACTACAATCTAATATTTTTTAAAATTATTCAGATAGAGTATCATTCAAATTGGGTGTGGGGGGGTATTTTAGGTAAAATCTAGGGCCTTGCATTCTACTCCGGCTACACATCCCCAGACCATAAATTTGTGTTTTTAAAATCATGTACTATGTCCATTCAAACTTTTTGAAGTATCTTTGACTCTTACTCTTGTAACTCTATATTTTCATCATCAATTGCCTGTTTCAGCAGCTGGGGGTTCTCATGGCCACACAGGCATTTGACTCTGTATCACACTTGGCAATATGGAAAACAAAAGAGGTTAGGTGATGGAGGAATGTCTTTTTGTATGCTGTGAAAATGTGTTGCTCTGATTGGTTGATAAATAAAATGTTGACTGGCCAATAGCAAGGGAGGAAGTATAGGTAGGATAAGTAGACAAGGAGAATTCTGGGAAGAGGCAGGTTAAATCAGGAGATGCCAGCCCACCATCCATGGAGCAGCATGTAATGACACACAGGTAAAGCCATAGAAAATGTGGCAACATATAGATTAACAGAAATGGGCTGAGTTTAAACATAAGAGCTAGTCAGTGGTAAGGCTGAGCTAATGGCCAATGAAGTTTTAATTAATATAAACCTCTGTGTGTTTACTTGGTTCTGAGTGGCTGCACACCAGGCGGGACGCAGAAAAACTTTCAGCTACAGTTAGGGAACCACATTTTAAATTTTCTGCCTCTATTGGCTTGCATCTTTTTCCCTCAACAATAAACAGAATCTTCAATAATATGGGTTTATTTGGTTAATATACAGTGATATTGATCAGTTCATAGATACTTTCAGTAGAGTGAATATCACATGACAATCTCTCCATAGAGTTATGGTACACTCATAAGAGACTTGGGTATCAATTTTGTTCAGAAATGAGCATATTTTTGTTGAAAAAAGTTAGGTTCTTATTTAATGTGCTCTCTTCATCTGTATTCACAAAGGTGTATATTTTCATTGTAATTGTAGTCAGAACTGAAGCCCTAGCACTATTTTTTCACAAGTTGACTACAGAGAACTTTTATAATCAAAATATGGTATTTTTTCTTGTTGTTCTTTCTGGGTTGTTAGTTTTATTTGCTATGTCTTGATTCTGATTTACTTATTATTTTATTTACAAACTCTGAACTTCATTTATCCCCATAAATATTTTGCTGAAATTCAAAGATTACTAAGTCTTTATTGGATTTCACCATGAATCACTTTATTATCTCAAGGTCTGTGAATAGAAGCCTAGTTAGGATGCATTTAACATAGCATGCACTGTGCTCAATATGATTGTTGCAATTATTTAATTTATCCTCTTCCTGGTCACAGCTATTCTTTACTAATACTCAGGAGTATAGAATATTTAAATGCCCAGTGGTTTCCTGCATTTGTTCATTAACTTGGGCACTATGGTTCACACAAAGACAAGCTTATTGCTTGTATTCAGTGGACATATGCCCTTTACTGAAGCATCATACCGACTCCTTTGTGGAGAGTCTTCATTTGGCTGGTGTCTCAGTATCACAGCTGGTTACAAAGATTGTCCTCAGACTGCTGGAGTACACTATGCACAGAACACAGTGTGTTTTCCTCTGAAGGCCAGTGTGCTGTATTCATTCAAGGTGTATTAATTGGCCTCCAATGTGTTTGCCAGTTTCTTGTTGAATATGAAGAAAATATAAAAATCCTCAAAGGTCCTAGTCTCTCTGTTGTATTTTTTTTAACTCTAGGTTTATGTTTCCTTTTTGCTTTCAAACAGAATTTAAAAATGAAGCAAATACATCAGCCTAATATGCCAACAAATGTTAAACACAACTTATTTTCTCCAATTGCATTTTATATATCAAAACTACAAACTTCTAACAAATTGTAAATAACCAAATGATTCAGTGGCAACCTAATGATGTCATTAATTCAGCTGACATTGATTTCATTATGAGGTATGATGTGCTCAGAATAGAAACAATCACAGAAAATATTTTTAAATTTGATGTGCTCACAGACTAGAGTACGATAATTTTACATTTTAAAATCAAATTACTCCAAAGTGGATTATCAAAAGTAAGATAACTTTCACTCCCTCCTTTCCTCCTTCCCTTTACTTTTCTTGTGTAATTGAGTAAGATACGAGTTGGGGTGGAATTGCCCATTCACATAATAGAGTAAGATATAAGGATTGGTGGAGGAATTTCCCATTAACATATATGTCTAAATTACTTCACAGACATTTAATCACGTGATGTGCTTCCTAGTGTAAACATCTATAAGAAACTTAATGGGACTGTGAAACTTTCATTGGCTTTTACTTGCACTTTGGGAACTTTGTCCATCAAAGACCTAGCCAACAGCAGGTTCCAATGATCAGCTTCAAGCCATATCCATCCCCTTTCCCTGAGAAAAGCATGGAGTGGCTTGCAGGACTGTCAGCTAAGAGAGGATTCTCTGTTTCTCTAACCTAACATTACATCGCATTATTTCCTCTGAGTTATTTATAATATGTGAAATACAATAATTTCAAGTAATCATTTTGATACACTTTTGAGTTGCAATTTAATGGGTGGACATTGTGGTTTTTTTTTTTTTTTCTTTCTACTGTCACATAAAACATTTTCACAAGAGTGAATGTACTGTAACATTTAGGACACGGACTTGGCAAGATGACTTAGAAGGTCTGCAGTCTATACTCATTGGTTGGTTGTTTCTGCATTTTAATGAAATTATTGTTCTATTAGTCAGTTTCTTATTTAAAGAAATGCAGGGGATGAATTGTCATTTGCTTGTAAGGAAACTACATCAATTAAATAACATACCATGCTGAAAATCCATAGAAAATTGTCCCCACAAGTGCAAATGAAATATTAAACAAGAGTTAAAAGTCTTCCTACTTTGTGATATTGTCAAGAGTCCATATGACCACACTCTCTCAAGACTAAAAGTACAAACAAGGCCTACAGTGGTTAGTACCACATCAGGTCCTAGAGCTGAGAGGAGGGCAGAGATATGTCTACATCCCTAAAGCAGATTCTCTCTCTACTTGACAACTGCTTGCAAATGAAAAATTACTTTTCTCCAATGGAGTCTCACTGGGGAAACAAAGCACACTTAAAGGGAGATCACATGTCCAGCAAAGATGGCCAACAGAAAACAAACACATTCAGAAGTGAGTGAGTTCTTGGGAGTTTTGTCATGTATGGTTGTCAGGGCACTTGGTTGTTGTTATTACCTTTGTCTGTTTGATTGTTTTTCTATTTTCCAGGTCCTTTGTTAATATATTACAGATCCCAAGTTTCTGTGTTTTTTTTTTTTTGTTTTTTTTTTTTTTTTTTGTAAGATTTCTTTTTCTTCAAATTTGCAAGCATGTGTGTCTGTATCTATATATCCTTTGTGTTTTTTCTTTTGGCTCTTTTTACTGTTTGGTTGTTCAGTCATATTCAAATTTATTTGTCTTGACTTATTGTATTATCATTCCTTAAATGTCTGTTTTTCCCCCCTAAGGGAAGCAGACAGAGTTCAGATCAGATGAAAAAGTAGGTGGAAAGGAACTTGGAAGTGTAGGGGAAGGAAAAAAACATAATTAGATTATATTGTATGGGAAGAAAAATCTATTTTCTAGAGAATTTTGTTGATCGTATAATAGAGAGAAATAACTCTCAAAGAATGTATTTGAATGAATATTGCTCTACTAATTCCACAATGTTTTAAATGCAGCACATTTTATGAATTAAAAAAAAATTTTCAATTCAAACTAGTCTATGAGATGAAGAGTGGAGCCATGTATATACTAGAACACCGAAAATGGTGTTTGATGACTTTCCAGTGATTGTTGATGACGGTTTTACTTTTCCAATTGAAGAAGTACAAGGCAACATTCACATTACAATAAGTAGTTTTTCCTAATCATAGTTGCTTAGGCAGTACTGGCTGCCTCTTTGAAACATATATATTTGATATATTAAATGACATCTGAAATGTAGGCAATACTCCTAAAAAATCATAGGAAACAAAAACCTCAGGGAAATATTTATGAGAATTCCAAATATTGTGTTCCCTTGGCTGGATTCTCTGAACAGTGATGCTACTGTTCTGATGCTGATATCACAACCACGTCTGAAAGAACAGAGAGGAGAGTTTGCATCTTTACAACCCCTTATATACAAAGGCTTTCATTTTTAGAAGTAACATTGAGTGGTTAGAAATAGAGGTAGAAATGTTAAACCAAAGGTAATTAGTATAAGATTGAGCTGGGTGAGTAAGCATCCTGCATTTGAATCACACTAACAACAAAACAAGAGTAAAGATCCTGGGAAAGCAGAGATGTAAGTTGATGGTTCATCTTCACCTCCTATCAAACATCTGTCAGCCCTCATCACCTACCTAGTCAACAATGATTTTACTTTTCTTTTCTTTTTTTCCCTTTTTGGTCTACCTTGCAAACTATCTCTGAACATAATTTTGAAAGGAGTAATTAAAAGACATATTATCGAGTTCTACACAGTTGTACAGACTATAATTCTCAAAGTGATTGCCTTGAAAGGTAACATCATTTTATGGGTTTTGGTGGAGGAAAACTAAGACATTGCCATTTATTTTAGTGAAAATGTATATTTATTACAGTGATAAAAATGATGAAAATTTCATGTAAGTAGAGAAGGATTTTCACTTAGTAAAGTGCCAATGAATTGTGAAATATTACCCATAAAACCATTATTTGCTGGAACAGGCTTGGCTCAATCCATTTTCAATTGCTAAGTTAAAATGTCCACCCTTCACTTGAATATAGTTGGAATCAGTGAAGACAATAAATTGTACAGAAAAAAAAAACATTATGAGCACTGGATTTATAAGGATCTCTAATTTTGGAGCTTAATTCCTAAAAATTAATTGTCTCTTTTTATTACTGCTCTTTAAAAACTGCCATAAGCTACTGTGTTTATCATGTAACCTGAGAGTTTCTGGAACATACATGTGGTAGAACACTGTCCTCTGAGCATAAGAGCTACTACCTTCATTAAGAGCTACTACCTTCATTTGAGCAGCTGTGAGGACTTGCAATAGACTATCAATATAAAGACTGTTGACATTTTCTCAAGACAGAAGAACCTTTAGACCTTTGACTGAAATCCCAGTGACCCTTTCTTACATATTCCTCCTAGCTGTGTGACATTCTGCTCATGATGTTCATGGTCTCCTAACTTTCTGAGGTGTTGCAGTACATAGAGCATGGATGTTTAGATGTAGAAGGTCCATTTACATTTATGTACCTATGGGGGAAGTCAAGATCCATGCAGGGGTGAGGCTTGTCTGGAATGCAGTTCTCTTGGTGTTTCACATTCTCTTGTAAGTATCCTCATCCACGCTCTGTAAGGAGGCTCAACACACTCAGGTTCAACATGCTGGAGTTACATGAGATCACTTCTTTCATCTGTAATTGGTGCTCTATCTGGGTGGATTAGATGGTCCTCATTCTCCAGGAAATGTTCACACAATATATACTGCGCTATCACTAGATATGATTATTTAATACATATATTATCTCGAGTAGTTAGCATGATTTCTCACATACAAATGCGCAGAATGCTTTGCTCAAATGCTATTTTCATTATATTTGTATCTGCATTATAAATGTTATATTCTTATTCTTTGTGTTAAGTATGTTATGAAATGTATTTGGCATTTAAATTTTAGTTGTTACGTTTAAAACACTGACTATCAAATTTCATGGACAGTGCCATCACTAATCTCAAGAGTATATAATTAGAGATAAATTTTAAAATATTTCAATCAATAAATCAAATTAGTTATATTAAGTTGGGGAGCTGCCATAGCAACTTTAAAGTATATAACTACGCTTGACAGTATATTTTCATTTATCGTTAACATTTTCTCCCATCATGCTTATAGGTACAAACTAGTAATAATATTACAAATTAATAATAATTATGCCATTTAACAGTGAAATTAAGGAGAGGGGGAATCTGAAGTGCCATGGTATATTTTCCTAGCTATATCTGTAACGTATGGGCATTTTGTAGTTAGAAGCTCAGGATGATATCGTATTTACATAATAAGCAACTTGAGTTTTGTAAGTGCTGTGACTCAGAAATGACAAAATAAACACCGTCTTCTCTCAAGCAAAACTGAGAGAAAAGACATGAGTCTCTGCCAGCTGTGCTTTTTCTCTAATGAGTTTTTCTTCCTCGGGGGAAAATGAAAGAAGAGCTTTGGAAGTCTCCAGCCTGCAGGTAGAGATTTCTTCCTTCTTTTCTTCTCAAGTTTACTTTCTTTATTTCCTTTAAACATTTTAATTTGAAAATAAAGTTTTTTGTGTGTTTTTTTTCTACAACATTGCAATATCATTTGACCTTTACAAGACGGAAATACGGACTTCTGGATTAAGACGAATGAACCTAGAGACATTGCACTGTGTGTAATTAGCTAACTTTAGAAATCACAATACTAAATGCACCTAATTACATACATGTATAAAACAAAACGTCTCAGATCATATGTAAGTGGAATAATGGTTCCCAGGACTATACAGAGAGTAATATGAGGGAGATGTTAGCTACAACCCAAACTTTTGGAATTATACTACATAACAATGTAACAACTGATAAAATATTCTCAGTATTGGAAAAAATTTAAGATGCTATATCATTCTAATAGTTCTCCCACAAAGTAAAACTACTAGTAAATATGTGAGATTATAGATATATTAATTACTTTGAATATTTTATTGTGGATACACATGTAAAAGTATTGCATCACATGATTTAAGTATATATAGAAAATTGAATCTGCATGTACATCCCCGTGATGCTGTGAGGAAGGAAATGACACAGTATTTATTGTAATTTAAGGGATAAGTGACAGCTTATCGATACAAAAATCTTACTTAGAACAAAGGCCAATGGTGTTAGAGAAAGTGTATGTATTTAGCAAACCATTCACTTAGAATCCAATGACATGCTCTAATAAAGGATACATGCTCTGTGCTCTAAATCTGCTTTCCAAGCAAGAGAACCCTCCCGTGCTGCCACTTTGATGAAGATAGAAAATGAAAGAAGACAAAAACAGCTGAGGTCTGAAGTGACAGTACTCCTCAGCTTTATAAATGCCACAGGAGGCAAAGAGTTTCCTATATAATTACACTTTAGCACATTCTTCAATAAGGAAGGACTGCAGTGCAGATGAAAGCAAAATTCCCCCCAAAAAATTCCTGTCTAAAATATTCTGGATCAAATGGCCTGGAAGCCCAGGGCACGCCGGGTAAGTGAAAGGAGGCACAACATGAACATGGTTTAGGTTAGGCCTCACTTGTACAGAGGGATGCTTCTGGCATTTAGTTCATGGCAAGGATGAAATTCTGATGAAATTGTTTAAAGGACGTTGTGAATAAACCATATATTTACATGAAGATTCTCCAGGGTGGATTAAATAAATAAAGAAGAAGATGATATGTTTTTTTTTTCTTCCTTTGATTGCTCTGGTCCCTTTAGAGTCTATGAGTCTCTGAAATGGTAATACTTGTTTACATCAAACTAGCTTTCAACATCACATGTGGAAAAATTCAACCAATTTCATATGCATGTTCAAGTTACAGCTATCCCATGCACTTGGGTAATTTTTATTTGTTTACAGTAGCGGCCACCAATACATTCATTAAAATTAGAATACTCAGATTTATAGTGGGCTCATTCACTAAATCTTTATTGAAGATAAGTGGCTGAATCCATTCGCCTTGCAGAGCTGAAAACATGAATATGACAGTGGCATCTTTACAGTATTACTGACAAGACAATGGGAGACTGTTAGAACAGGTCTGCTCTTCTTTAGGGCGCTCATGCAGGTGTTTGTCTTTATTAAATACTGTTAAAAATCTCAACATCAATGATAGGTCTTTATTAAAAGTACAAATTAATGATGGAATATCTTTCAATTAAGTTAAGCTGTTGGGGATCAGGCCAACTTGAATCTTTGATTGACAGTTAGCAGACCCTTTCCTGTTATCTGGCTGCTTTGAGCAAGGCCTGTCAATCAAACCGCCCTTCTTTTGGTGACAGTCAGACTATCCCTTGCTCTGATGCCTCAAGGAAAGCACAGTGGAACCTTGAGCAGCACTGCAACCTTCAGTGTCAGAGCCACAAATACTGTTTCAGATGGCCTTGTGAAGTCCGGAGAGCTCCTGACAACTTGTTCCTAGCTTTGGAACACTTCTCTATAGGACATACCAGCTCTTTGGCCCCACTAGATAACCCTGGTCACCTATGTCTACTCTTAATTAATCTGCTGGGAGGGGTTGCTTGCTTCTGTGACTAGACAAAAGTTTCTGATGGATGTAAGGTACAGCCTTTAATTGCTCATTATGTGAAGACTGTGATTGATCCAGATGGGATGACAGTGATCCATGGAACTGAAAGATGGTAGCAATTGCAAGAAAAGCATATGCATGCAGTGTTCTCTTTTAGTTATATCATCAGACTGCTTTCCATTTTTTTCCAGGTTAGTTCTGGCAGTCCTATATTATACGTTGTCTTTCAATATGAAATATTATGCTTTATACAAAGATTGTCCTTTTGGACCTATTGCCTAATTATAGTTTTTATTATATTTAAGGCAGACTAGGTTACCTATAAGAGTCCTGTGGTTCCAGGCATGATAGTTGCTGAAGAGGTGGCTGAAGACTTCTAGAGAGAAGCTGAGAACCCTAAAACTCAAATTTCTGAGTTATTACATTAAGAGATAACAGCATTTGAGAGGCCCACAGAAAGCATAGGACTCTGATATCCAAGTCTCAGAGTGGTAACACAGGAAGCAGAGATAAAAGGTAAAACACTGGAGGCCCTGAGGTATAACACTAGGGGTGGCTAAAGAATTTCAAAGCATAGCTGGAGTCAGCATCTGAAAATACTACTAGGGAAACTGAGGCTAATGAAACAAGAGATTGAAAAGAGACAGAGATAGCTTACCTACAAAGAAAGCAAGCATGGTTACTAAAGTAGTTGGAGAGAGAGGCCAAAGGTTAAAGACTTGTAGATCATGACACCATGGCTCAGAACCTGTAACACAAGCTACTGCTGGCCAATGAGTGCCCTCTCTCTAAATCTCAAGTGATTCAGCACTTTCTTGGACACCAACACACTACAACATCCCTGGATCTAAAAGCTTGGAGCTTTAAGCCTTAACTCTCACAGTCCAGAGTTCTCAGTCTCTGCATTTGAAATTCTGCTGGGGAGCCCTGAGATCATCTCAACCAAAACACCCAAGGTGATTACAATTTCTCTGGATTAGGGCACAAATTCACTCAGGTAGCTGAGCTGCAATAATTACTAGAAGAGAAGTCAAAACACAATTATTTTACAACAATTTTGATGGTTTAAGTGATAAGTCATAGAAAGGCCAGAAGAACTTGAGACATAAAGTTGAACTGGCTTGGATATTATATAAAGTAATTGTGTCCTTTTATAATATTTGACCAGAGAAAGAAGGGATGGAAATAAAAGAAAATGTGGTCAGAGTAGAATGTGTAGAAGGAGAGGAAACTAAACAGAGTCAATATAATTCAGACGAGGAAATACACTAGGAAATAGATGTTAATTCTGTCACATGTGGGATTAAACAGAAACTTATAGAATAGAATGGAGATTATTTAGTAAGATGAGGAAGACCAAAGAGTGCAGATAAAGAGGACAACAGAGTGTCATGGATGTGAAAATGGTCCAAGAACATCACATATGTGCATGAAAATGTCATAGTCAAACTCTTTATTCTGTACAACATATATATGTTGATTAAAAGTATTTTAAAATGTTTTATCTATCCGGAGGCAGGTAGGAGAGTTGACCCTGAGGTCATAAGAGCTAGAGCGATGGTTCTGTCCCTTATCACCTGCAGCACTCATGATACTACATCATGTCTGAGCAACACAGTAGAGATGACCCTGAAGACCCTGAGGACTTGAAAGTGGGAGAACTGGCCCAGCCCCTTGCTCATCACTGTAAGGGGCAAACTCCCTAGGACAATGCAGGAGAGTTCAACCTGATGATGAGGACAAGGGAGAGCTGACAGGCTTACCAAACCTGCAACTACCTAGGCCCAGACCAGGGTTCTGTGTTGGGCCACCTCAATATCCACCCCATCTGTCATCTGCTGGAATACACGAAGAGACCTGCAGCGCCAAAGCTTCAGGATTTCCGCAACACAGGGCAACAGCAGAGCAACCAAGAGGAGTTGCAGTGAAGGCCCAGCATCTATAGTGTAGTAGAAACCAGAGGCATCAAACCAGACAAATAACTCTCTGCAATGAACACTTGCAAGTAAAGATATATGGATAAAAGTATTTACTTTTTAACTTGCTGTTTTACACGACAGCTTCCATGAAAAGATCGATTTTTTCCTTCTCTCATTTTTTTTCTTTTTTCCCTTAAATTTTATTTGTTTTTTATTTTGGGAGTAGGGTTACAAGGGCAGAGGGTGAATATGAAGGATGGGTAAATCAATGGGATGAAGATGCATGATGTAAAAGACACAAAGAATAAATAAAAATGAGGAAAATAAGCTGTATTCATAAAGAGAAATAGGCAAACCCTAAAAGTCCCTGCAGGCTAAGGTCCTGCCTTCCACTGTAGGAATCACTGAGTGTTGTTTTTCTGTTTTTTTTTTTTTTTGTTTTGTTTTGTTTTTTGTTTTACTTTTTAAAGGGAAAAGAGGTATTTTATTGTTATGGCAAATATGAGTGACCATGACTCAGAAACAAATTTAGTTTAGACTGGATTTTGTGTTTTGATGTGGAAGCAGTTTCGTTAAGTTTTTTGTTTTTTGTTTTGTTTTGTTTTGTTTTTTTATAGTAACAGAACAAAGAAAATCATAAATCAAGATACTTTCTAATACATTGTTGGAAACATTAGATAGTTGGGTTAAAGGAAAGTTGACAATCTCGGCTGAAATTCAGATACTACCTGATGACAATCAGTGTTTTAGTTGGTGGAAACTAGGGTTTTGCTAAATTAAGATATTCCAAAAGAGTTTATTAATTAGTCTCAAGATTTTACGTTAGAATCAGAGGTGAGAAAGGGATGAATATTTAGAGGGCTAAAGATAGCCCAAGATAAATTGTAAATAGAGTCCAGACCTGCAATGTTCCAGTCTCTCCACAGTCATTGAAGTTCTAATCTATCAATTAGCATTATAGAAGTTTTCATGGAAGGTATAGCTCCCCCCACCCCCAGGAAACTCCCTTCTTTCATTCAAATTGTACAGAATATATATTAAACAAGGTCTCTCATAGGCCAGCCTGGGTTTGACCTTGCTTTGTAGGGATGATCTTTGAGCTCCTACTGTCAAATGAGGTCTTAGTATAGACCTAGCTTAGCTGATCTAAATGGTCGAGATTTGATTCCTGTTCATATTGCAAATCCATGGACTAGATCGTAGTAATACCAGCTGGTGACTTATTTCATTCTGTTGAATTGATATATTGGGATTATCTCCCAATATGGGATGGAAAAGCAAAAAATGGAGGCTTGTTAGCTATGAACAGGCTTGTGAAATCGATATTCATCACTTAATACTCGAATTATAACAGTGGTAGTAAGAATCTCATCTTATGTGAGAATCTTAAGCTGATAGACATGGAGACTAATTTGCCTTGAAGAAGGAACAATGGTCTTACTTATCTTACTGTTTATTTCAAATTAATCTTCATGTGAAGTGAAGATACATATTGAAGAAAGTGGCAACATGATTTTTCTCGTGGATGGCCTATTAGGTGCTACTGAAAGGGAATATGACATTTTTGTTGTTGTTTTTATTGGTATTATTTACTTTTGGCTTGTGTAGCTAGAACAATGGTCTTTCTGTTAAGTGAGATGATGTAGAATTAGAAAAAAATTATGTAAGAAAAAACATTAAAAGAACAAACGTATATAGTATTGTACACTTACAAACCTATTTGTGAAAAATACTTTCTCAAGAACATCAAACACTGAATTTAAAAAAATAAATGGAAAGTTTTGTATTAATGAAAATCAGCATTGAAAAGTTAAAAAAAAATCCCTATCAGTTTAGAAAACAGATGTTAATGCTTTCTCATAGAAAAGATTCAAAATAAATAATGGAAGCAAGAATCCAATAAAAAGTACATTTGGTTATCTTATGACTGCCAATCGAGTTTTTCCCTTAGACAAACTTCAACACAGACAATGCTGAAAAATTAAAGGAAGAGCAAGGAAGACAAAAAATTGGATTATGATGAAGTGGAACAGAGATCATTATTACTGAATCCCAATGGATTTTTTTTTGTAGTTTTGCACCTTTCCTGGAACTCACTTTGTAGACCAGGCTGGCCTCGAACTCACAGAGATCCACCTGCCTCTGCCTCCCGAGTGCTGGGATTAAAGGCGTGCGCCACCACCGCCCAGCCCCAATGGATTTTTTATATGAAAAATGTTCCTAGTGTGGGACAGAAGTAAAAGAGAAAAAAAACATTTATGTATGTTCAAACATGCTCTTTAAAAATCTATCAGAGTAAAGCACAGTCATTGAACACCTATATCTCAGGGAAGCCATCAAGGCCTCATAATGGAGGTGGCGAAGTTACTGTGTTTATCACCTTACTGACTTGATGGCAAGTGAGTTAGATTTGCCTAACTTAAGAAGGATAAAATTCAATATCCCACAGACTCTGATGGGGTAAGGCAGTCTTTTGCAGAAGGCCCTGGCAGTCAGCCCTAAGCGTGCACAGATAATTTAGAAACCAAATTTTGAGATCAGCTCTCTGTGGAGTTCAGACCCAAATCAAGTCAATTGTGATGATGTTATTAACTCCATTATGAGATTTACTTATATACTAATAAGAATGTCAATATTTTAACACAGATACACATTATGATTTGCCCAATATGAACCAGCATGCAAAATTATACAGTTCTTTTAAGGTACTTCTTGATGATGGATGCCAATGGGCACTGTATGACCTTTAGCTGGAGTTTTCTCTACAGTGCATTTATCAGCAATCCCCCATTCTCCAAGACTAAAAAGTCTTAAAATTACATATTTCAGTGAAAGAAAACAAGACACAGTAAACAAAAGTGCTGAAGATATAAATCTGAAGACTCTGCATTACATGAAGTCACATGATGAAGTACTCCTGGCTTTTCTAGTTTATAGTGAGGAGCCCCTGAGCACACTCAGGGAAGAATCTCTACTGAATTTCTGTTTTTTATGAAATAAAAATGTATGAGAACCACATACAGTAAACCAAAAAACCCAGGGCAATGGTATTATTTCCTAATATTTAGAAGATAGCTACAAGAATTTCAAAATAAGGCAAAACACTGTAAGCTATCAATCTTATTATTTTTTGACTAAGTTTCTGAATTCACTCAACCAACCACTCAGGATGGCATTGTCTTCAGGTAGAAAACACAGACATATCCAATAGAAGATATGTTTGGGGTTTTGCTGTGGGATGTTCTGTATGGCAAATGTGTTGCTAATAAAACACTGATTGGCCAGTGGCTAGGCAGGAAGTATAGGCGGGACTAACAGAGAGAATAAAAAGAACAGGAAGGCAGAAGGAGGCACGGCCAGCCACTGCCAGGACAAGCAGCTTGTAAAGATGCCGGTAAGCCACGAGCCATGTGGCAAGGTGTAGATTTATAGAAATGGATTAATTTAAGATATAAGGACAGTTAGCAAGAAGCCTGCCACGGCCATATAGTTTGTAAGCAGTATAAGTCTGTGTGTTTACTTGGTTGGGTCTGAGCGACTGTGGGACTGGCAGGTGAAAGAGATTTAGCCTGACTGTGGGCCAGGCAGGAAAACTCTAGCCACAGGGTTTGATTTCCTTTTGTGAAATTTGACTGCGTTAGCACACACATTTCCTTACAAAGTTATAAATTGTGTCTGAAATTTAGTAAGGACTTATAAATTATTTTCTGCTACTGTTAACATTTTAATGTACTTTTATATAGTCAGTAATCACCATTCTCAGTGATGTGGCTCATGATAATTTTCCCACACTCCTGTGGATAGAGCTATACCAGGCACATATGGGATACATTGATTGGATATGGTTTAATTAAGAGAGAGAGAGAGAGAGAGAGAGAGA
>CABHPQ010158716.1:18032-42829 GCA_902168405.1 Peromyscus aztecus
AGAGAGAGAGAGAGAGAGAGAGAGAGAAGTAGAAGACACAAAGTTGGGAAGAGGAAGAAATTGGATGATGGGTGGTTGGGTGGATAGAGGTGGTCCAAGGACCGTTAGAGACAGGGCATGTGGGGAGAGAGATATGAATTAAATATATATTAAAAATATAAAGATGATTAGAGAAGCAACATAAAACTATTTTGTACATGTATCCAATAGTTTCCTCACTTAAATATTATATGATTGCATTCATTGTGTTCACATGTAGGTGATATCAAATAATTATAAAATTTATCTGAAGTTATGTTTTATAGCCAATTTTGATTTTATTAGTATCATCCACTTGACTTTTCATGGATGTGTTTGTCTTAGCAATCTTAGGCAAACAGTGCTATGAGAAAAATTTGTAGAAGACTAACATAATAGACAAAGAATGAGCTTCAAATTGAAGGCTGAGGAAATTCAGTAAAGACACTTCTAAATTCCCATATAATAGATAGATTAAACAGCTGATTAGGAAAAGGAAACTGTGTCCTATGGACACAGTGGGGCAGCTGCCCACAAGAACCTGCAGTGATTGTAACAGCATGCAGCAGAACTGTTTAAGTGAAGCCACACTAAATCCCAGGATAGAGAGTGGAGATGGGCACTAAGTTGTACCTCTAGGTGAGGAGCTATTGGGAATTACTAGAACTAATAAAAAATAAATATACAACAGAGATGTGTAGAAAGTAAGCAGGTAAGGACAATGAGAATGATCTCAGTACATGGATCTGATATTTCTAGTCATGTGCATTTTTGAGGAAATATTGGGGAAATAGGGGGTTTATATAGGAAAAGGGATATATAATCATCAAATCGTGAGATATAAATCAAAGACAAAGTATATGTCAAGATAAAGCTGATTCTGTATCTTTTGTGTTGGAAGATGAAGGGAAGACATAAAGATAAATTACTAGAATAAGACACCTACAGAAAAAGAGAAAAGTTTACAAACAGTACATCAAGTAAGAGATTGGTTGATATACAGAAATTCTTTGAGAATTTCGTACAATGTGCTTTATCATACTCACTCTTCCTCCTAGAATACTTACTTACTTACTTACTTACTTTCTAGAATACTTCCCTTCCCTCTGAACTTTGTGTTCATTGTTTCCACAGCATGGCCAGTTTGTGCTGCCCAAATATTCTTAGATGTGTGGCTTTCCATGGAACATGGATAGCTTACCAGAAGCAGCACTTAGAGACAACAAAGCATTTGTCTCCCAGCATTTAATACTTTGCAATAACTTCTCAGCTGGGGTGTGTGTGGGGGCAGATCTTTGTGCCCAGATCTATGTGGTAATATTGTATTTGTGCTGAAATGTGGTGATATTTTTATTTGTATGTTAATAAATAAAGCTTGCCTGGAGATCGGGGGAAAAGGCCAACCATTTTAAGTAAACAAGAAGTCAGGCAGCACACACCCTTAATCCCTTAGTAGGCAGGATCTCTGTGTGTTCAAGGCCACACTAGGGAATAGAGCCAAGTGTGGTGACACATGCCTTTAATGCCAGTACCAACCATAGAGGCATGGAGGTCTGTACAGACAGAAATTGACAGAACTATATAGGAAGAGAAAGTGAGGTGGCTGGGCTAAGATAGTCAATGAGAGGGCAGAACAGCAAGACAATAAAGGCGTAGGTAGACAGGAAGTAACTCTCATTTGGAAGCTGCAGAGTTGGTGAGGTAAGGTTGGCTGGTGGCTTTCCCTATTTCCCTTATCTAAGGCTTTCACCCCTATATTTGGCCCCATGTTTTTTTATTTAATAGGACCCTTTAGAAATTCATCTACAGATCTACTTTCCACAGAACTTAAATAACTCAGGACCACAAAGTCAGCTACTCTTCCACACCCTCCCACAAAAAGTGACAAAAGAACAAAGTCAATGTTTCTAAAAAGAATGCCTGCAGACAGTAAGCACATTAAAAACAAAAACAAGAAACAAACAAAAAAAAAATTGAGTGATCAGCAGGAAATGCAAATCAAAATTACAATTAGATCACCCTACAGCACAGATGGTAGTGACCTTCAAAAAGACTACAGATAACCAAAGCTTTGAGGAATGTAGAGAATGCTGAAACTTTGAATGAACCTTTGCACACATTGGTAGGATGAAGTTTCCTCAGCATTTAAAAATGTACACTATTGCAGAATCCAGAAATCTTATTACTGGGTAGGTATTCACAAATCCTGCAATCATTTTGTGAATGATTGTGTAGCCATATAAGTTACTGTATTTGTTTATAGTCCATTCACAGTAAACAAGAACCAGAAACATCCCATGTTTTTATCAGCTGATGAGTAGGTGAAGACAATGGGGTTCATACACAGAATGATACCTTGGTCAGGCCCAAAACATTGAGTTAGGTGCTTGAGAAAATATCAGTGGAACTGGAGGTCATTGTATCAACTGAAACAAGCCAGTCAAATACATACAGCTATCACAAGGTCATCATCATGTGTGCACTCTAAGCAAAAGTAGAGTTCATATTAGGTTGATGGTTTTATTTGGCTGGAGAGAAAAGGCAGTTGTGAGAAATGTTAAAAATCTGCTAATGGATATAAGTTACAGTCAGATAGGAGCAAATGATTCTTATGTATTATGCATGCTATCATGACACAGTAAATATCATATGATATATGCAATTAGTACATTTTTATAACCCTTTACAATATATTTAAATTGTTTGCCAGGCATGGTAGAACATACAAGTAACCCAATTACTTTAGAGTCTGAGGCAGGAGTACAACAAATATGAGTCTAGGCTAGTACACATGAGAAAATTCTAACTAAAAAACTAGGCACACACATATGTACACACACACACACACACACACACACACTCACAAACAGGCACACACATGTACATACCAACATACCCACAAAGGCAACATACTTTTAAAAACTGAAATAAAGGTCAGCATTTATAAAGAAAAGTCCTATATTCCTAGATCATCAACTGCAGCAATTGTAGAGTCTAGCTTATAGAATTTTTATTACTTAGGAAAATAATTCATTAAAAAGGACCATGGAAGCACAGGAGCCTCTGAGCTAGGTGAGCAATAAAAGTTGTAAAATGTCAGCACATGCTGATTACTAAGATTGGGAATAAAACTTAGACCTTCTTTCACTTGGTTTAAGGCCAAAACCAATAGCTTTAAAGTCCTATTACTATACTGAAGTGAATATGTCTTTCTTTATGCACCTAGGAAACTAACTCTCTGCATATCGCCTACATACAGGCAGTGGAAATTGAACACCTTCTACTAATTAAGTGCCACATTGGATATCTCTTCTCAACTTCCCTCCTGCATATTTGAAACAAACCTTCAAACTGCAGGGAAAGTGACAACAAACCCCAGAGCAACACTCTGTGTTTGAGAGAATCAGTTATCCCGGTGTCTCTGGCAGCAAAATCAATTCATGTGCTCTGTCACTCTTAGAAAGGATTCTCTAACACACTGTCAGCAGTAAATTCTACAGGATATCCCTGAAGCCAATTGCTTCTTCTATTTGGGATTAAGATAAAAGCAAATTGATTCTTCTCATACATAGAGGGAGCAGGAGAGAAGATACAATTTCAGTCTCCTCGTTTCTATCCACCTACGGACAGATTTCTCTTGCCTTGCTCATGCAAAGTCCTCAGTAATTGAAATTTTGCTATGACATATACTTAGGCCTAACCAACAGGAAAGCAATTTCTATTCTAGCTACCTTCCATGGTAGTTAAAAACGGAATTTATTTATGAGAAACTTATTCTGGGCACATTAAAAATAGAAAAAGTAAGATAACTCTTTGCAGTGTTTTAACTGACATGTCAGCTAGGTTACTGAGACAGTCATGATGTCACTACAGTTTCCAAACACCAGTGATAATAGCAATTTGTGTTCACTTTACTGGAATTGAGAAAATTCTTAATTAGCACTTTAAATTTCTGCATACATCATTTTGTAAACTATAATCACTTAAGAGTCAGAGAGAATGTTTTAAAATTCAAACAGTTAATTGGACAGTAAGAAAGCGTTGACCCTCACACTCAAATGGTTTTATTGATTCTTACCCTAGAGAACATATTAACAGCATATATAAAATTTACGATTGCTTTCAATTTTTAAATACCAAAGATAAGTAGATGCTTTTCTATTGGTGAAATTATTAAGGCACTCCACATAGTTAAAAGGAAAGTATATTAGTGGCATAACTTACAAATGAAGGGATAGGTAGGTCGCAGGGTCTGGGGAAGGTGTATCACAGTCCAGCAGTGTTCTCTGGAGCTCTTCTCGGTCAACCTCCACCATCCAGGGTCCAGGAACAGAGAGAGCTGGCCCATCCGGACCTCGGGTCTTCAGGGTCCTCTCTTGGCCCCGCCTTGTAGGCATGACAGTTACCAAAGCCTCAATGGGAGTTGGAACTTCCAGATCAAAGCTGGAATGGCTACCCACTACACTTTTCAGACAGTTATTATAAGTAATTTGGATTTTTCTGAATGTGTAGAAGTATATAAAATATCAGGTGGAATGATCAAATATTTCCAAAGAGGAGGGGAAAAGATAGAAGTAAAATAGAACCTGACATATTACTTTTTAAAAGTGTTATAATCATTGACAAATATATGTGGTTATAATAATCATTTTGATATTGATGAAGAGTTAACATGGGGATTTATTTTGATGAGATATTATAAAGTTCCCAGTAAACTTTGTATGCAATGTGTATATGAATTTGAATGTGTGTGTGTGTGTGTGTGTGTGTGTGTGTGTGTGTTGTTGTTGTTGTTGTTGTTGTTATTGCTGTTGTTGTTGGGGAGTGGGGATTCAAGGAGAAACCATTTGGGACACTATTTTCCACTGCCAAGGTTAGCTGACATCTAAATACAAAGAGCATACTATGAAGATGGAAACACTGATAATTAAGTATACATTGAAGTTTGTGGAAAATATATTATTCTTAGGTCTTAACACAATATTTAACATTCTCCATGTGAATATGAGAGCAGCATTAATTGTTTTTGTGGGTTTTTTTTATTTTTTGCCTATAACACTGTAACCAAATATTAAATTTTTAGGGAAGGGGGAAATAATGTATTTTTCATTTCATAAATGAATTAAATATTTATTTTTGCTTTTTAAATTTTTGTGAGATGCATGCAAGCTAGTCAGAATCTAGATTAATCAAATGTCTACTCAAGGAGGCTGTAATATGTTTGAAATCTAACTGTATCAAAGTATTTCATAGAATTTGTCATTGTAAGTAAACAATTGCTATATCTCAAATTTTTAAATTAATTAATCTGAATTAGATATCAAGAAAGAAAGAAGATATAAGCTTTCAAATACCATCAACTTTCCAAATAAAACTTAAAAAAATAAATCTCCCTTTCAAAATTGACCAGGATTAATTTTTCATAAAAACATCAAGAGATACTCATATATTAGAAGAACTTATATTTATAAAATAGAATTTGAGTAAATTATTAACATTATAATATAATTTACTAGTGGATTTTTAATTAATAAGTTACAATATGTGCTCTTCCTGGAAAATATAACCTTGAAGAACTTAAAACCTTTAAATTTGTCTTAAAAGTTGTAAATTTGAAAATAGCAAATCTGATTATAGCCATTAAACCTTATACATGACAAATCTTTCCTGATTACCTCTGAAATAAATCTGAAAGTTTTCCTTAAGTTTGTTGATACAGCTTTAAATATATCTTCTCAAATGAAAAACAAAGTAGCATTCATTTCAACAGAACATTTTTCCTTCAGGAAAACAGCCTTGAAACATGAAAACGATGCACTATCTTTGTCACTGTGTGATGCTCCCAGTTTTGCACTAGGTGAGGAACAGTGATTTTCCCAGAGGTGTTTGCCTCACCTCATTCTGAAAAGAAACTCTGAAAAGTGTCCAAAGGAACTGTGTGCAAGGGAGTTGAGATTTTGAACAGGAACATCTCTTGCTGGGAACATACAGCTCTTGTCATTGGTGTGAGTCCAAATGGGTGATAAAACACACTGGACAGAACTTTGTAGCTGGAATTTCATCTATGTGATCTCTAAATAAGACTTTTTTTTAAAATTGCTGCTGCTTCTACAAACCCTGTTCATTTATTATGCACTCATATTTCTACACTAAAGGGATTTCTTTGCTAGTGCTTTATTCAATATTTGGCCATGAAATTTAACAATTTAGCATCTGAGTTTGCCCTGGTATATGTGGCAATATATATGAAAAATGTATATGGAATTAGAAGTATGAAATAAAATTGTCCCTACAAATCAATGGAAGCCTGTCCATCTTTATGTCAATGCGTAAGAAAGTTATCAGTGCTGCACTCATTGATAATAATATGATTAGCAAGGCAGGGACTGGGACTCAGTGGTAGAGAGCTTGACTCACATTCATGACAAACTATGTTCATTCTCTTGTATTAGCAAAGAAGGCAACGTGATGAACCTTTGGCTGCTGACCTAAGTTCCTTGAAAACGTTATTGAGCTTGTCATCCTTGGTTTCTGAGTAAGTTTCCTAGTAAGGTTTAAGTGCAAAGAAAACTGAAATAAGCATTCTTTTCTAACACCTTTCTAATATTTTATTATGTATGAAACTAACTTAGAAACTATAAAATATCTGAAGCATCAAGTACTTTTAAATATAAAATGATGCCTCCAAAATGTATGAAATAATACCATCACACCGTATTTTTCCCATTATTATTTCTGTCTCTGATCATGTGAGCACACACGACCAAGTTACCATTCTGAGACTAGAGAGGACAGTCTCTCACAGGATCTTGATTTTTGGTTTCCTGCACCTTGAGAAAATTTATTTATTTGGTTAAATGTTTTCCATCACTCAGTTCCTGAAGATTTATGCTATCAATATATATGAATTAAGCTTTGCACCACACTGGTTCTCCTCAAATTTCCTTCTCAATTTTTTAATGCTACTGTAGTCAAGTTATAGATATCCTAGTGTGTTTGAACAAACTCATAACCTACAGTGCATGTTTTTATATTCTCTTGCAATAAGGATAAACATAAATATTGGTTTTTCAAACATTTAAGGCATTTTATTATTGCTTTAAATTCCTGAAAGTAGTTTTAAAGAGCAGGTAATGTTTCACCTCATTAGCTCTGTTCCTTGTCGTACAGTGATATATGGACCATGGGGATAAGTGTTCTTCAGAAAGCAATGTAAGGAACCAGACAAAGAGGACATTGGAACTGAACGAGGTTTCCATTTTCTCACTAAAAAAGATGATTGAGTTTTCTGGTTCCCACTTAGGTTTAGTAAGTTAAGAAAAGATATACATGTTACCAGAACAAAATGTAAAAGACAGAGGAAAGGAACAGATAAACAACAATAATAACAAAACAGTAATATTTGGAATCAGGTAAGAAAGTGTGGAGGGTAAAAGTGTGATCCAAATTGTTATATAAATGTATGAAATTGCCAAACAAAAAAACTCCAGCTTTGCTTCCTAACAGTACATATTGATTGCATTTCAGAGGCAAAACCAAAGATCCATCTTGGTTTGAATGCAGGTCCCTAAGGGAAATGGGTTGTCTTCTGGCAGTTGGGGTTTTAAGTCTGCAGTTTTTATGGCTCAGTCACTGCTTACAGGACTAGTGCAGTTGTGGGGATCCTTTGCAAAATACATACTTTTATCCTATCTATCAATTTGACCGAAGTATAAAGAAAAATTGATAGGAGTATGAAAACATTCTTTGAAAAATTACATTTATGGAGTGTCTACATATGTAATTCTACATATTTTCTAAGTACTTTTTTTCAACAAAGTAAGCATTTGTTCAGTATGGGTTAAAGGAATAAAAAGATAACGTAAGAAACGACAAAAAGGTCTTGAATTTGAGGAACTCAAAGTAACCACTGCTGCTTCTGTGATTTTATGAATGGACATGTGATTTGCAGATGAATCTCTGCAGCCAGAATTGAGGCTTGTAATCATTGACCTTCAGATGGAGAAATTACCTAGGTTAATCTAACCTTTTCACAGAGTACTTTAAACGCTGAGTTTTCTTCTGGTAGCTGTAGTGAATTCAAAGAGATTTCAAAGGCAGGAAACATGAACCACAGAAAGACCTTCTGTTGTTGGTATGAAAAGGAGGTTGTCCTTGCCAGAGAGAAGGACTTGGGAGGAACCTTCCAGAAATCCCATGATCCATGCTCAGTTCCAGCAAGTTACTTTGGCACCAGAGCTCTGCAACTGCATGGTGCTGGCTTTAAAGCTCATGGCTCCCAGACCTTCCCTGTAAAAACCCAGCCAGAATAGCACATGAACTTCATCTGTGTGAAAGGCAATGCAGCAGACTCAAGATGTTTCCTGGCTTTATGAATGTCTACATAGGACAACATTGTTATTGTTTCCAACAACCTCCAAATCTACTTGACATCACTGAGATAATAACACAAAGAAGTGTGTGATACAGCCTGCCTGAAATCCCAACTATGACAAGGTATAAGTGAGCTGATATGTACAGGTCCTGTCTAGGCTAAACAGTGGCTCCCTGCCTCAAAACAAACAAACAAACAACAACAACAACAACAACAGAAAGACAAGTAAGCTGCTAATATAACACAGTGTTGGTGAAAAAAGCAATGAGGCTATTCAGAGCAAAGAAATATGGGTGAAAAATAATTTCCAGTAAGAGGGATTGTACATGTACACATGCACAATGCACAGATGCACAGATAAATAAATTACAGTATTTGCAAGAAGTATATTGAATATATAATCATCCTCTAGGGTTAGAAGAAAAAATTGTTAGTACATATCGAATTAAATGAGTACTTCATTTCTGATGCATTTAGTTAGTTTCTCTTTAGCTATTGTGAAACACCACAAATAACATTAAACTATCATTACTAGCTCAAACTAAGATTGAAAATATTGAGATGGCACTGTGTCAACAAAATTTCTACTCAGGTAAAGATGCTTGCCTTCAAGCCTGATGACCCTAGTTCAATCCCTGGAACTCTCATAAAAGGAAAGATCTGATTCCCCCAAGTTGTATTCTGCCTCCTATTTGCATACTCTAACAAACATATATAAATAATTTACAAAATGTAACCTGATCAAATATAGTACTTCATAGGAGATACAATTGTGCCCCAATGACAGATGATCCTGCTCCAGGGACCTCATTCATGTACAAACATTCAAGTTTGGAAGGAAGAATGAATGGTGACTATTCTTTCAGAGATCTGCTTAAATTTGGGATCCATCTAATTCTTTATCACAAGTTCAGAGTCTGATTCTAGTAAACTTCAGTCTTCTCAACAGAGAAATGATGGAGAGAAAAGAGAGTGCTAGTGTTTCTATTTACTTATTCTTGGTAGAAAACTGCAACCTAATAATCACACCTAAACTCAAATTCAAATTCATTACTCTTGAGATACAGAACCCACAGGGTGATGTCAATACAAGGAATCTAATAACAACCTCCTTACTTTGAGCTACTCTTTCCTTCACTTTTGCTGTTTAGAAAGTTTTTAAATTTTGTGTTATTTTTTTAAAATTCAATATATGTACAAATTTGGGGTGGAGGAAGGGTGCTGGAAACCAACCCCAGAGATTCATAAACACTGTACTCCTGCCTTCCCAGTGAACTATATCTTAAGTCCTTTTATACACATTATAAATCTCATAGAAAGATGCCTGCACACTTCACATTTGGTCATCATTCTCTCCCAACTGAGGTGCGGGTACTCATTCTGAAAGCACAGGATGCGACTATTGTATCTTTAAGGTCTATTTTAATACATTTACATTTATTTTAAGCAAGCATATACTCCATTGGAACAGTGAAGCTGATGAAATACCACGTAGATATTTTGGAAGAGAAAAAAGAACAAATGGGTCATCTAGTCTCCAGGACTGCTATTTCTTGCTGTGAAAATAGAGACAAATATTATCCTATGATAACTCTTGCTGTGACATTATACTTTAGTGACATATATCTGCAGTTTATCACTTGAAAATCACATAATTGGACAATTTGTTATCACTGCCAACTTTTAGGTCTCTAGTAGGTTTAGATACCCTATCATTATAGATACGGTAGTTAACAATGTCTTGTAACTACCCTTTCTTTCTGGACTACATCACTCATAGCAATGAGATGAACAGTGAGACTGAAGTCATGCGTTATACTCTGCCTTATTTTTATACCTATGTATTAATTTTGAGCTTTTTAATTCATGACCTATAATTTATGTGAAGTTATATAAAACCAAGAAGCATAAAACAATGAAGAGCTGGATTGAACATTATGGAAATCTTCAAAGATGAAATACTACACAAGTGGAAGTCATAAGTAAGTAGGGCTAGGTTTCTGGCATACTTTTAGAGGTAATACCAAATGAGTAAGTGTGGTGCTATTATGTTCCCCAAAATATTGTGCACCATAATAAACTTATCTGGGGCCAGAGAACAGAACAGCCACTAGATATAGAGACCAAAATTGATGGCACACACACCTTTAATCCTAGCATTCCAGAGGCAGAGTTCTGTCTGGATCTCTGTGAGTTCAAAGTCACACTAGAAACAGCTAGGCATGGTGACTCACACCTTTAATCCCAGGATGGGATGGCAGGAAGTAAAAGGTATTTAAGGAATGAGGACAAGGAACTAGAGACTGGTTAAGCTTTTAGGCTTTTAGCAGCAGTTCAGCTGAGATTCATTCTGGATGAGGACTCAGAGGCTTCCAGTCTGAGGAAACAGGATCAGCTGAGGAATTGGCAAGGTGAGGTGGCTGTGGCTTGTTCTGCTTCTCTGATCTTCCAGCATTCATCCCAATACCTGGCTCTCAGGTTTGATTTTATTAATAAGACCTTTTAAGATATTAAGAACATTCCTACAAAAAGTAAGGAATGTTCAAGAAGTATTAGAAAATGTTTAGCAAATATAATACATTTTCAATTTTGTTGAAGCAGAGGGAATAAGTCACATAAAATGGAATAGCTTGAAATTATACAAAACACACATTAAATTGAGTTATATATTTGTCTATTTAACTATTGCAATAATGCAAAAATTCATTAAAGTTAACAAAGTAAGGCTCTCAGAATGTCTCCTTTATGTTGTTAATGGTCATTTGAGTATTGGATACTTTTTTGAATTAATGGTAGAATTTAATCACAGGATTGTGTCTAAGTGAAAACAAAAAGTGTTCATATCTTCTTGTAAAAGGTATAATTTAAAACATTATGGTACATTTTTATAAAACATACAAAATATATATACTGGTGCTAAATGCTATTTACAACTGTTTCAGAAAATATTCATATCTAATGCTTTCAAATTTACTTGTTCTTGCTTTAAAACCTAGTTTAAGTGTATGAGAGTATCCACTCCATGTGCATGCCTGTGCCCTTTTAGGCCAGACAGGGTTTTGGAAACCTCGGAACTAGAGTTACAGATGATTGTGTGCCCAATCACAGTTCTCTGCAAGATCAGCAAGTGTTCTTCACCACTGTGCCATAACAAGAGTCCCAACTCCTACTTTTTAACACATACAATTGCTCATAATTATATGCACAGCATTATAAATCCCTGCATGAATACAATGTGTAGTGATCAGATTTGTTATCATTTATTATGTTATATATGCATGAACTATAGTCTAGTACTTTACAAAATATAAAATGATTGCAATAAACTCTATTCTACCTATAATATTATACAACTTTGTGTGATCCTTTCTAATTAACAATAATTTGATAACTCTAATCCAGTCCTTTGCTATAATCTTGCTGGTATCGTGTAATACTCTGAGATCAGCTTTTATAATTACGACATGTACATGAAAAGTCATGCTAGTTGTGTGTTTGTCTTTTTGACTTAATTTTCTCTAATTTCTTTAAGCATTCTATAAATTATAAGACTTCATTTATATCTTGTCAGATTTTAGAGAACTGATTTAATCTGTTTAATGAATGAAAATTGATTGATGATTCAATTGGTTGCTTTTGATTTCTGCTACACATACATTGTAAAGTTCTACCTTGACGAAAAAAAAAAAATTGAACAGATTTAAGTTAAAACTCTCTTAAGCCTGAATTCCTTAAGGGAAATAAGGGAGGCGTAATATCATATCTTGAGAAATATTCTCTGGAAAAATGGAAAATCAGACCTAGATTTTGAAAGTAAGGAAAGTGGAAATTATTTCCTACTGGAAATAGTGAAGTAGCCACACTGAGAAATATGCAGAAAAGTAAAAATCTTTGTTTCCTTACAGCCCCTATATTTAAAACTTATTTGACCAATGAACACACTTTATTTTCATAAATTTATTAATATTCTGTGTGATGTACATTGATAGTAAACTAACGGAATGCAGTCTTCCCTTTTACTGGAATATTTTGTTACTGTTTGACAGGAACTCAATATAAAAATCATAAAAAATTATGAAGTACACTTGGAACAAATTAAGCATGTAATTTGGGAACTATTTCAAAACAGATTTAAATAAAAATAAGAATATGGAATGGATCTACACTACACAGCCGAATAAACCATTCAACAGTATGCTGTTATTTTGTAGACATCCACTAAACTTTGAGAAGTAACTTAACTTCAAGCATAAGTCATGGCATGGTAATATAATTACATTATATCCTAAAATATTTTAAAGGGTGACCTTGAATTCTAAGATTGTATTTGGTAAGGTCCCTCATTCATGATATTTTTTCATCAGTACATGGATACTTTTTGAAAAAACAGTAATAGAGATATTGCAAATACCACTGTGTCAACTTCCATGATCAAAATTGTGACAAAGAGAACAGTAATTTTATATGAAAATATATTTTCTGCTGCACAGTGCAGATGATCAGAGGGTTATGAAATTAGTTTGATCTTAATCTAGTAAGACAATTTGGCAAACTCTACTAACGAACTTTAACAAGCCACCAACAATGATAGGTCACAATTTAATATAATAAATTCTAGATATTGGAGACCCTTCCTGAAAGATGAGCCAGCAGGAAAATATCAACCCGAGTGGTTTCCCTTGGAGAATGTACAAACTATGACACAATCGGTAAATAAAGAATACATAACCAAAATGACTTGAAGATACATTTTTTGCTATTGCCTTTGAATATGTTGAATTTATGGTACTTTAAAAAAAATCAGGAAAGTTGCTGTGTAAGCAGATTAGAAAATAGCCCTAAGGTACTTCTTAAAAAGTAATTTTGCTCAAGTCAATGTTCCCAAAGGAAATTGACTTCTGGTAAAATGTTCTTATCCAAGGACAGACAGGATATTTCAGTGTCACAGAAATTGTGACTAGGGTCAGTGAAGAGGAAGAAGCAAGCTTGTGGTCATGGGGGAGGAAGGGAAGCATGCGTTTTGACACTTTATGAAAGTTTCATCGGTGGCCTTATCCATTCTTTGGAATTATCATATCAAAATATTTCAGGGAATAAAACCAACTATTCCACAAGATTAAGTAGATGAGTAAGAAAAAGGAAGAAATGCTGTTTAACACTCTAAGATTCATATATATATGTGTGTGTGTGTGTGTGTGTGTGTGTGTGTATCTCAAATGTTCCATATTTGGTTTCTATGAAATTGATCAAAGTATATCTTATTATATTAAATTAAAGTTTAACAAAAATTAAAGGTGGCTTGGTTATATATGACTACAAGTTTAGAACTTGGGTATCAGATCCAGGAACACTGTCAAAATTCAAGGCCACCCATATTGATATCATGAATACATTGTTGGTCAGAGCTATAACAAGATTTTGTATGAAATATCCAAATAATAAGATCAATTCATGATTTTTTTATATTTTTATTTTATAATTAACTTAATTTCACATATCAGCCACGGATTCCCCCGTCTTCCCTCTTCCCCCCAGCCCTCCTCCCAATGCCTTGCAGGAGGTGGCAATTCATAATTTTTTAAAGACTATGGATTATAGATGACTAGTAGTATTAATACTTTAGAATCTTATTAGTATTAATTAATACCTATTAATATTGATTGATAAATAAATAAATACAAGCTTTCCATGTTCACTTTTATAATAGCTTATATATTATTTTCTCCCTAAAGCCAAAAGGAATACATTACCATGAACCTATCTCTTACATTCTGAGATTGCACTGAAATTTTGTTGGGCCTGACAGGCAGAGTGATTATTATAAGGTGTGATTACTTAAGAGTTAAGACTATAATTCTACTGTGTACTCAGACTGTTTTACTAAATTATTATAAAAAAAATTGTAACAGCCACCTGTATTTGTCATGGATTTCCCATGCAATCAATGTTTCCAACCTAAGTTAATGCAGAGTAGTAACCATAAGTGATGTAAACTTTCATACCCCTGACCTAGAATAATGCATGTATGTCTGTACATATGGTATGCTAATCATTCTCTGAAAACAAAAAATACATGTTGAAAACAATATTATAAAATGAATAGTCACTATAAACATTGAACACAACCACATACAGATATAACTTGACAGACAAGGATATTTGTAATACTGTTTGCTATCTGGATCAGTTGAAATCATTTATTGAATTTCCTGTAAAACTCTGTAAAGTATCCCTCACTCCATCTCTTTATGATGCTCTCTGTTCTGTTCAATAAAGGAGAAAGAAAAGTCAACAGACATAGGGACATCCACAGGACAAGCTTCAGACACCACACATTCAGACTCATACAACTGACAGAGAGGGATGAGAGGAATGAAGAACAGGAAGAGAGAAATGAAGAATTCAATCTTGGCTAGCTTTTGGTTAAGCAGCATCGAGGGGGATGTGCTGTAATTTCTTTCCTTAATGGGACACTAATGCATCATGACTGACTCTGAGCACATTATTAATAAATTAAAACTGTAAAAATCTTCTTGTATTCCAAAATCTAGTTCATTTCATGAGGTTTAACAACCCCAATATATGCATATATGGATTTGTACAAGCTAACTAATAGGTGTTTACTAATACTTAATAGTAAAATCACGTAAGCATCATTTGAAGTAGTCAAAAGAAAGTATATAATACTATGTATGTGACCATCTTTATGAATTAATCATATATGCAAAGGAGCCAAAATTTGTAAGTAAAATTAAAATCAGGAATATAGTCTTCTGTCTTAGCTAGGGTTTCTTATTGTTGTGAAGAAACACAATAACTATGGTTACTCTTACAAAGTAAAACATTTCTTTGTGGCTGGCTTATAGATTCAGAGGTTTAGTCTATTATCATGGTAGGAAGTATGGCAGCATGCAGACAGACATGATATTGGAGAGTTAGCTAAGAGTTCTATATGTCAGGACTCTTCTCTATAAAATGTCCTTGAAATGGGAATTTGCTATATCTCTGGCTTTCATGTAGCCTATATTCTGCTGACTTCTGTACTTCAACAAAATCTCTTATTTTGGTGAGAAATGCAGATGTCTGGGCATAGAAACAGTACAGTAAATGCTTTCTCTTTGCCTTTTTAAACAGATACCTTTGTGTTCTTTCTTTGAGTCTTCTGAAACCAGCATGCCCTGACTGCACAGATGCTTCCATGAGATTGGAAGCAATGAGTAGAGTGAAGAGGAGGCTTTTATTCTCAAGCTTCATCCTGCAAATTAATGGTATTCTGACTTCTACCAAAGATTAGAGCTGCTGCCCAGCAGCCCCAAATATAACAAACTCTTCAGCATGGGGTATTAACAATGGTGGTCTATTTCAGAACACTACACTCATCTTTGTGGCTTGTTTGTTATGATTTTTCTATGTCTGCTCATATATTAGTAAACTATCTTTTCAATAAAATTTTCTCAAATTAAAAGAAATGAGAAAGAAAGTTCTATATTTGGATCAGCAAGAAGCAGAAAGAAAGTGTGTGCCACTGGCCTGGCTTGAGCTCCTGAAACCTCAAATACCACTCCCAGTAACACACTTCTTCCACAAGGCCACCTCTACTCCAACAAGACCACATGTCCTAATCCTTGAAATAATGCTACTCTCTATGAGCTTAGGAGGACCATTTTCATGCAAGCCATGGCAAGATTCATATATGTTTATATGTGATGAGTTTATACATTGTAGAAGCAAAGGAACCAATGTCCCTTTACACAATTGCTTCCCTTTCTATATTTTTAGATATCTGAATTTTCCCATGGGGACGAATTGTTTTACTTTTGTGTTAGGATCTAGTCTAACTTTTGTTTCATCCTCTGATGAAACAAACAGGCTATAGAGAAACAGTATTAACCATAGAAATTTACTAATTATGCTAGACAATGTATTTACTGCTGCTTCTTATTCCCTACTCATGTTCTGTTTCCAATGATTAAAAAATGCTCACTCATATTTATACATATTTTTTTCAAATATTAATATGGTGAATAGAAAACAATAATTTCTTTTGACTTTCTTCTAAAACAATGGCTAATTTTTAGAATTACCTAACATCAATATAAAACATCTTAAAAGTAAAAATATGACTGTATACCTTAAGAAGGGTATACATTATTTGAAATGATCATGTGTGTACAGAAAACTAAGCATCTCTATTATTTGAATGCTCTCTTAATTTTTAATTTAAATTTTGTGTAAGCCAGTATTCTGATGTTTTCTGTTTTTCTGTCCATATGTAGTATTGAAAAGGTCTTGTGAAAGCACTTGGATGTATTAATCATCTTATTTTACCTGGACTTCAGATGAACATAAAGTCTTCACTAATGCTCAATTAATTTTGAAAACTATTTTTATTATTGAAAATAAAACACATAAGATTTTATCCACCCATTTAATATGTTTCTCTATTCTTTTAAGACATTTGGCCAATACACAAAAAGATCTATCATAGTAGTTTAAAATGTAAATTCTGTTCATTACATAAATAGTATATAAGAGAATTTTGTAATGGCACACAGGTAAAGCCACAGAAAAAATGGCAACATATAGGTTAACAGAAATGGGCTGAGTTTAAGTGTAAGAGTTAGTCAGTGGTAGGCCTGAGCTAATGGCCCAGCAGTTATAAATAATATTAAGCCTCTGTGTGATTATTTTATAATCAGGCCACAAGACTGCAGGGCCCAGGCAGGACCGGAGAAACTTCAGCTACAGAATTTCAAGAAGGAGCGCAAATGATGTCAGAGTCAGTTTTCTGTAGTCAAATAAAAATCAGCTCATTGCACTCTGAATACATGACAGTTAAAGGCTCTCAGTGTGGCTTAAAGGATTTATGAAAGACTTTTTCTTTGGGAATTTAACATAGTCTTGTAATGAATGGTGTCTCTTAATTAATTGCCAAAAACAAGAAATGAAGGAGACTGCAAGGTGTACTGTCACTGACTGGATGACATGCCAGCAGTGAAGAAATACCCCATGCCAGCATTTATTTCTTCCTGAATCCATCTAGGTGAGCTTCATTAATAGTAACTGAATAGCCTGACAACATCGTTTGATTTCAACCTAGTCCATTTAGTTAAACAAACTCCTATTTCTGTGTTGCAATATTTAAATACATAGTGGAATAATAAGGCAGAAATCTAAATCCTAAATATATTTTATCTTTATTTCCTTGGTCATATTTCCATTCCTTGACTTCAATCTATACTCTGTGTACAGATACTCATGTCATAAATCAGATGAATGTTCAGAACATTATAATAATGCATTTCAGGGTATTATTTCACAATCCCATTTATGTTGAGGATTACCACCCAATAAAGAGAGAGGATATATATTTGTTACTGGAAAAGTCAATGGCTTATGAGAGATATATACGTATTTCTCTATCTACCATCTTGGCAGATCTATGTAGGTAAGAATTTGGACAAAAACAGAAGTGACTTCCCCATGCCTACTTATTATTAAGTGGCTATTTTCTGAGTTAGCTTTCTATATCAAGTCTTACATAAGTCCAGTAAATAAGATAATTAACAACAACAATAAAAAACTAAAATAATGGAAACAAAGGGCTATCCACTGTTTTGTGAGGAACTGAAGAGGGACATTTCGTTATCCACATGTTTGCACTTGGGTGATGAAAAAATGGCTGCCCTTGTAGCCAGATGCTTTATCAAAGATTGAGAGACAAGTGTGAGCATATATGGATTCCACATTATAATGCAGTCTACACGTTCAGAAAGATGGCTCGGGGCTAAAAGTGCTTGCTGCTTAGTCTTAGGACCAGAGTTCCATCCATGACACCCACATAGTACAAAAAATGTCAACTCCTGCAAGCTGTATTTTGACCTCTACAAGTATGCCACGACTCCTTATGCGCGCGCACACACACACACACACACACACACACACACACACACACACATGAACTGTAATGTATAGAAATAATGTCAGTGCAAACACCTTTTAGAGGGTAATGGAAAAAGGCTCATATTGGCAAAATTCATGAAGAGATCACTAATTAAGTTTGTCAAATTTTTTAGACAAAATGATTCGTTATCTTTATATAATTCAGTAATGGACACAAGTGAAATTTCCACAAAGAAAATCTAAACCACTGCAACTTCTATGGTGAGTAAGAGGAATATATGTTAAAATAACTGGTATATCTGTGGAGATTATAAGGAACGCCCAGGGTTTAAAGGAGAGAAAAAACAGTAGTTTGTGTGAATGCTCTGAGGTGATGAATGGACTGTAAATAAGCTTTTTTTTCATACTGAACCAATTCTTACATTAATTTGTGAGGATTGGAGAATATTAAGAAGATTTCATCTTATACCCACTAGAATAGCTAAGGTCAGTAACTCAAGTGGCAGTTCATGCTGGAAAGGATGTGGAATATGGTGTAACTGAAAGTTTTCCTATGTCCTGCCTGGTCCAAGTAAACACACAGAAGCTTATATAAATTAAAACTGCTCGGCCATTAGCTCAGGCTTACCACTGACTAGCTCTTATATTTAAACTCAGCCCATTTCTGTTAATCTATATGTTGCCATGTGTTCAGTGGCTTTACCTGTGTGCCATTACATGCTGCTTCCTGGAAGGGAGGCTGGCGTCTTCTGACTCAGCCTTCCTCTTCCCAGAATTTTCCTTGTCTGCTTATCCCACCTCTACTTCCTGCCTAGCTACTGGCCAAACTGTGTTTTATTAAACCAGTGTACAAAAGCATTGTTCCATGGCAATAAGAGGAATATTTATCCATTATTGGTGGGAGTGCAAACCTGTGCAGCCACTACAGAAATCAGTGTGTTGGGCTATTTCCCTCAGAAAGATGAGGATCAATCTACCCCAATATCCAGCTATACCACTCTTGAGCTAAAGGATGCTTCATGCTACCTGAGGGACACTTGTTCAACCATGTTTGTTGTTGGGCTATCAATTATAGCCATAAATTGTAAATAACTTAGATGTCCCTCAATAGAAGAATGGATAATGAACACATGGTACATTTGCACAATGGAGTATTATTCAGCTTTTAAAAGTGAAATCTGTAGGAAAATGGATGTAGCTAACAAATAATCATCCTGAGTGAAGTAGCTCAGACCCAGAAAAACAAATATAGCATGTATTAGCTTCTATGTGAATATGAGCTGTTAAGTCAATGATAACCAAACTACTATCTGTAGAACCATAGCAGTTGCATATATAAAGTCCAAGGAAGGACAGAATATCTCTCTAGGAAAGAGAAATACAATAGATAGTTACAGATAGATGGGTTTGAGGGGGCAGGGAAAAGAATCCAAAGACCAAGTGGGGAATGGGAGGAAAGGGGGAGATGAGAGTGAGAACACAGGGAGAGACAGCTAAAATTAAGGGCCATTTGAAGGGTAGTATGAAAACCTAATGCAGTAGCAAATTCTTAAAATATATACATATGTGAAGTTGGTCTAAATAAAATTCCAAAATAACGAGGGGGACAGAGCCAACTGTGTATTTCTTGTTGCCAAATGAAGCTTCCAGTATCAGGAATGGGTTACATATTATGAGGTGGTGTTCAAGGGTTCCCATGGGAACACCATAGGATGTTGTCAAAACTATATATTGCTTTTCACAAACTGTCATCAGGGCCCCATTGCTAAAGACTGTATAACACAACTTACTGAACATGGAGAAGTTGTGCTGGGGACTCAATAGATCCTTTATAAGCTAGTTGTTTTTTGTTGTTGTTGTTTTTGTTGTTGTTGTTGCAGGAAGGTACTTTGCATGCTACCAAAGGAGAAATATATACACCAACACAGCCACGCATCCTTTGATCTACAATGGGGTCCTGCCAGCAAGATAAACTGTTAAATTAGTAGCATAAACTTGTGAGATAATCATCCAGTAACTGATTAGATTTAAGGCTCATTCTACAAGATGGAACTATACCAGACACAGCTTGGGTGGCCAAAAATGTGAGACTAGATAGCCCAGGAACCTAGGGTAAATCAAATACTATTATTCTGAGAGAAATGTAGCCATAAAATTACTTCTAATGATACTCTAAGATACTTATAGATCAGTGCCTTGATCAGCCACCATAATATAAGATTCCTCCTTTAGTAATTGGGAAAAAATAACTGACTTCCACCCAAACATAGAATGATTGACTTTGGAATACCCAGCCATAAATGTGATATCTCCATTAAATCTCTCTTCTCAAGGCTAAGAGAACTTGGTGGAAGAGGATAGAAGACTCAAACGAAACAAGACCTTCTAAATCAACATGAGCAAAGCTCTGATGAACTCACAGAGATGGCGGCAGTATGCAGGGAGCCTGCATGAGTCTGCACAGACGTGGTCCTAGAGCTGAAAGGAGAAGTAGACACAAACCCCCATCCCTAACCCAGAAGCTATCTTCAATTGATAACAACAGGCAAATGAAAATTTAGTTTTCTCCATGGGAGTGGACAGCCAATAGAAAACATACTCAATGGCATCTTTGAGTATTTCTTATCTCATAGTGTTGTTGCTTATTTTATTAATTTTCTCTTTTAGTTTTTTATATTTATTTTCTGTTATATGTAAATATAATTTATTCATTTATTTTCTCTCTTTTTAACCATACAGTCCCATTCTGTACATCTTATGGCTTCTATTTTAGTGGTTTTATGGACGACATGTATGAAGAAGTGAGTCTGAAGCTCTATGTCGTTCGTATGCCTTTTCTTGAGATCATTTCCTATTGTTTGTTTTGTCCTTTTCCAGTGTGTTAGTTTTTATTTTATGTTATTATATTACATTATATTTTATCTCATTATCATCCCTTAGAAGCCTGTTTATTTACTAATGAAAGAGAGATTGGGGTAGACCCTGAAGGAGGGGAGCTGGAGAGGAACTGATTGGAGCAAAGGGAGGGGAATTGTAATTAGAATATATCATATGAGGAAAAATATCTACTTTCAATAAAAGTTTAAAAAAATGAAAAAGAATGAGTGTAATTCTTACCACTAATTGCCACAAAAGAAACTTCTCTTTACAACATGCAGAGATCATTACAGAAAACTACAACCAATCAAAATCCAGAATCTTGTACATCTACAAAACAAATAATGAAACTATGGCTCAGGAATCATTATGGAAGAGAAGGTAGAAAGACTGAAAGAGAGAAAAAATTGATAAGGTTTCTGTGTGAAGCTACAACTATAAATTCTCACCAACATGACAGCCTAACACATGAGCTACACAAGGACAATTGTCATGTAAACATGGATAGGAAATACCCATGAGGCCTGAACCCTGCACAAAGAACCACAGGCTTCTAAAGAATGCTAAAAGGGGGAGAAACGGTCTTTCCAGGGAAGAGCTCATGGAATGGTCAGCCCTTAAAACAAACATAGAATTGACAATTTACAGAGTGAGCAGGTTGTCCTTCTATATTTAAGAACGTGTGTGTGTGTGTGTGTGTGTGTGTGTGTGTGTGTGTGTGTGTGTGTGGTGTAATAACATTAACAAAAAAACCCATGAATTTGAAAGAGGGCAAAGAGGGTTATATGAAAGCATTTGGAGGGATGAAAGGGAGGGGAAATGATGTAATTATAGTATAGTCTCAGAAAGAAAAATAAACAACTAAAAAGAGTAAGAGTTCTAAATTGGCACCTAACACCATACTTTCAAATTAGAAAGTTCCCTTCGGAAAGAATATAAAGAAGGATGTGAGTGCACGGAAATAACAATGTTTATTAAAGTATCAAGACATTCACATACACTGTTTCATAAAATAATCACTCTCTATACAGTTTTGTTTACCCTGGAATTCACTATGTAGTTCTGACAAGGTCTTGAATTCATGAATCTACCCTTGTCCTCTGAATGCTGGAATGAGACTAGTATACCCCCCATAACTGCATGAAATGCACGGCTCTTTGAAATCCACTAAAACATCTCTGTGCACTACATCATGTAGAATTTTGGGGCCCACATGGGAAACAGAAATCTAACCAGGAGATTATACTATACTTGCAGAACAGAATAACAACATAAAAATCCACTGTTAGAAATAATAAAGAGTAAAAATCAGTATAAATTGCAAAGAATTTGTCAAGATCCTATGATAGACTAAATAAAAAGCATTGAAATAGAAGCAATTATTTAGAACAATGTCTAGGTTATTATCCATCTAGAACAAATGTATGAAGATAAAAGGTGAAAAGGTTTATGTGATTAGTTGGCTTTATGTTCATGTTAAAGCATGCCATTGATTACTGAATTTGTATTATAAAGGTAGAACTATCTGGTAGGAATTCGATACATGCATCTGAAGTTAGAGATTTACAGCCAATGTTTTGTTTTTAAAACTATGTTTTTGAAGTAATTAAAGTGAGAGAGAGGAGAAGTTCATAGATTGAGCAGTCAGCTATAGAGACAAATGATGAATATTTATGGGCTTTCAACCTTTTGTTTCATCAAATATAAGCATATTGGAACAATATTAACACAACCAGTTGCAATAGAAATAGAACAAGAAAAATCAGTGCAAGTAATTGTAATGATAAAAGGATTGATTATATATATTGATTATATATATATTTCATATACATTATTATATATATGAAATAATTATACCATTTATATACAGGTTACCATGTTTAATTTCTTACAAGAAGGCTTTATGATTTGTTATAACTTGAATTATTCTAGTTCTACATTCATTTATCTGTACTTTCTTCATTATCATCCTCTGATGTCCCAATAAAAGTTGTGAAATTGGGAAAAGATCACTGATGTAGTCAGGGCTGCTTTCTCAGTGTTCAAATATGTAATTTTGAGCATGTGCAAAATATAATTTCCAAATGTATCAGTTTCAGGATTTGGATGAACCCAAGGATTCAGCCCAGCATGAGAGACACTGGATCAGATGGCATCACCAAAAGTGTGGGACAAATGAGTAAATGGAAAAGGAGGGATGGAAGGAAGGAAGGAAGGAAGGAAGGAAGGAAGGAAGGAAGGAAGGAAGGAAGGAAGGAAGGAAGGAAGGAAGGAAGGAAGGAAGAGAAGAAGGGAGGGAGGAAAGGGTGAAGGGAGGGGAGGAGAGGGAGGACAAAAAAGAAAAGCGGAAAAGAGAACTTCATAATATTATTTCTAGATTATAGGTTTTGATTCAATCCCTAGCATTCATAAACATCTAATCCTTATATGAAGGTGGTAGAGGATTCAGGATCAGAAGGTTAAGGCCATCTTTCACTACCTAAGAATTCCAAGATAAACGATATGATGTACCAAACAAACAAACCAAAAACACATGAAGGAGAGACACATGTAATGCAGATTATCAATCAAATAAATCTTTGTCCACAATGCTGTGGAACAACATCTGTATTCAGAACTGTGCATAATGTAGGAAGAACATCACTCAGTGGGATCTTGTATAGAGTAGCACTCTGGGCCAGCAGTGAAGCTAACCAGTTTTGTCTGAACTTTGCATCCACTGCCACTGTGGCAAGTCAGACTTTGTGACAATTTTCACTACTTTTCTTTAGTCGACCATAAAATTAAGATAATTGCATCATAGCCATCTTGAGAATTTAATTTCATGGAAAGGCACTTATTAAATAAGTGATAATTAGCATTTTTTTAAAGAGAGTGCTAGCTTCTCTCACATAATCCCATTGCGACCTTTTGAACTGAGAAGTGTCACCCTTTCAATTTATCCTGACTCTCACTTTTTCTAGAGCAAACCAACCTGTGACCCCAGAAGCAGTTGAATGCTCTGAAATTATACTGAAAGATCAAATAATCTGATGTAATTTTTAATTGCTCATTGGTTTTAATCTAAGAGTTCTTTGTAAACCCAGGAAGGTTTTAAAAAGAATTTCAATGGAGCAGTGGTATCAGGGCAATATGGTAATAATGAAGGTATTACCTAACAGAAATATGGGAATTTCTAAAATATGCCTTCTTACCTGTATTAAAAAATAATGCAGTGGTGTTAATAAAATTGAGACTTTTGTTCATGGTAATGTTTGGTGTCAGTCTTTCATGAATGAGTCAAAAGTATCCAAATGCTTATTTTTTCTCTATGAAGCCTATTGTTTTGGACAATAACAATGGCTTCCCCTCACACTCATTTTCAAAGGAAATGACTCTCTCTTAACTGAAATAATTCAGAGTATGATTAAATCAGAAATATCTTTAGGTGATGTCCCGAACCTAGTTTAAGTACATATCACAAATCATTTCATTCAAGAGCAGACAGTTTCTTGTCACATAATGAATCAATTTTTACTCATTTGTGCCCTGAGGAGATGAGAGATACTCCTGCAAAAGTCTTTTCATTGAGCTTCCAGTGTACTGTTTAGTTTCTTGGTAGATTTGACAAGAATTACCTCTGACA
>CABHPQ010158717.1:0-27430 GCA_902168405.1 Peromyscus aztecus
TGCTGGTACAGTCCTTCAGACGGCTGACATATCACGCCAGCATATATCAGCATATTTGGGGGTTCTCTTTATATTTGGGAGCTTCTTGTTTATAATTTTTTAAAGACTTATTTTGATTGTATGTGTATGGGTGTCTTGCCTGCATGTACTTGTACCACATGCCTGCCTCGTGTCTGCGGAGGGTGTTGGATCCCCTGGGACTGAAGTTACAGATGGCTGTGAGCCATCATGGGTGCTGGGAACAAAACTCAGGTCCCCTGCAAGGCCACCACGTGCTCTTAAGTGCTGAGCCATCTCTCCAGCTCCTGTGCTTGGTTTTGTTGTATAAAGAATATGAATTGTTGTCAGTGAGCCAACTGCTCTGTCTGTGAGCATCCGTCATATCTGCAGACACCGTGGGTTTCCTGGGGAGCCGCTAAAAAGAAAAGGCTCTATTTAGAGCAACCACGTGTTCCTGTGGGGGGTGCCCTGAGCACTGCTCGAGGAGGAACTGAGGCTTCCGGACGTCTGCAGCTCTCACTGGGACGTGGGCTTTCCAGTTTGTGTGTGCGAGGCTTTTCAATTTTTAAAAGACACTGAAAATAATTCTTGCCTCAACTAGCAATTGTGTACAATGGGCTCTCCTGCCAAAGCAAGTTGAAAACCACTAAGGAGAAATTTGGAGTGTGTGTGTGTGTGTGTGTGTGTGTGTGTGTGTGTGTGTGTGTGTAAATGTGAATACCGATGTCTGTGGAGTCCAGAGGAGAGAGACAGCTCCCCTGGAGCTGGAGTTACAGATTGTTGTGAGCTGCCTGGTGTGTGGGTACTGGGAACCGAACTCTGGTCCTCTGTAAGAGCAGTATGTGATCTTACACGCTGAGCCATCTCTCTGGCCTCTCCATCCATTTATAATGGTATCATTTTCTGGCTCACTGGTAACAACTGGAGTGACAGTTTTGACAGAAGTGGTGAGGAATAGGAACAGACTCCAGTTGACTAGAACCTTAAGCACTTTCCAGAAACCATCAACCGAAGCGGCTATCTCCTTGAGCCTCTGAACCTTGTGAGTGGGGAGAGTCAGGGCTTTTGGGAAACTCTATGAACATGAGCTCATGCACCTAGACAGTATTGCCAGCTATTGTTGAGGGACATGGCTGTCCCTTAGCTGAAGTAATCTGGAGAAAGGTGAGAGGCACGCTGCGGGTTTCCTTCTGGACTTTTGTGCATGGACAGAGTAGTGGAGGACAGGGCTTTACCGCTCTGTAGCCAGGGATCTCCAGAGGGAGGCTAACCCACGCCAGTGCTCAGGCTGCACTGAAGAGATCAGTCAGAGCAAGTGGGGCAGGGGGAGGCCTGCAGGTTGGCGGAGACACAGGCTCATTGGGAAGCCAAGGAAATGTGTGGGTGAATCTCTTCTTCACTGCTTGGCATGGGAGCCAGTCTTCCGAACTTGCTGGATACAACGTGACTTAAACTTTGGGGCTCCCTTTAGTAGCATGGGCTCCAAGCATTCGGTCCAGCATCTGGTGAGGCACAACCCCCGAACAGCCACATCCTTCTCCTCCTCTCTCAGGACACATCTTCACCTGAGGGTCATCACTGAGCTGACACACGTCTTCACCTGAGGGTCATCACTGAGCTGACACACGTCTTCACCTGAGGGTCATCTGTTCAAATCAAGGTTTGCTTCTGTGCTAGCCCTGACTCCTCTATTGGGAACTCCAGTTACAAAATTGGATCGCCGACACCAGGCCCACACCCGAGGCCAGACCACGTGGTCTATGAGGCAATGGCTGGCCCTGTCTGACCTTCTACTGGTTCTTTAGCTTGCCTGCCCAGGAGGTGTACCAGCTTGCTTTCCTGTGTCTAGAAGGAAAAAACAAGAGGCCCTGCCCTTCCTTCTACATCTCCTCACAGAATGAATGCTGAACCCGTAGGCCAGTGGCCACCTGCAGAGATAAGAGGGTCCCCATCCAGGGACTGGATCTTGAGGAAGCAGAGGTCAATCATTCCATGCCTGAGGCTGGGCTGACCTTGGACCCAGGGACAGCTCAGATACCTCATCTTCTCTGTACCCACCTGTGCCAAGCCAGGTAGGCTCCAACCACATGGCCCTGGTAACAGCTCCCAGGCCTATGCCACAAGAGCTTATCACAGGCCCAAGCCTCTGCGACACCGCTCTTAGTGACCGGCCTTTGGTGGACACAAGCCTGGGCTCACTCAGGGAAATTGGATGCAAGGGCAGCCAGAAACCCCACACGGGAGAGGATGCAGGCTCTGTGGCTGTGCAGCTTGGGCTGGAGGGAGCCCAGGGAACAGGAGGACAGGAGGAGGCTTGGGAGAGCAGGCTGAGGCCTGTTCAGTGCAGTTCTGTGATGGTTCCTTGAGGGACAATCTCTCTCATTCCCTGATATTTTCTTTTAGAGAAAATGGTAGGGAGAAGGAGGAGGAGGAGGGAGAGGAAGAGGAAACCCAGGGCTTGCCACCAACAGGTGACAGGGCCTGGGATTTTGTTCTGCGTGGCAACAGCAAGCTGAGAAATGTGCTGGGGAGCAGGCCTGGGTGTCTGGGCTGCCCGAACATAGGTAAGCACCGGACCTTGATGATGCCAAGAACTCAGAAAACCCTGATAGAGAAGGAGCTGAATTCCAGAAGATGTGACGCCCAACTGGCTCACCCCCGGAAGGAAGGTAGGCTCTCTCCTTGAGAACAAGCCTCCTCACAGAGGAGGCCAGACAGTACCTGCTTCTCCTCGAAGAGCCTTCTCCACGGCGACGCCCCTCTCCTCCAGCTGCCTCTGCTTCTCCTCCACCTGCTCCAGTTGCCGCTGGATGATCTACCGAGAGACAGAGCGTAAGCTCCCAGCCCTTCCTCACCTCCCGTTTCCAGGAGGAGAAGCAAGCCGCAGACCCACGGAGGGAGAAAGAGAAGCATTGTCAAGCTGATGAAAGGGGCATTACGGTCAGTGTGGTGAGCCAGTGCACACAGCTGGATCCTGGGGGCTTGTTATCTTTCCCCGGAATAGTTCAAAAGCATTTCAAAATGATTTCATTAAACCTTTACAGTAAGAAGACTTAAAACACTGGATGGAGTGATTAGAAGTCCTGTTTCGATAAGTTAGAAGAGTCTAGAACAGTCTAGGACAGTGGTTCTGAACCTTCCTAATGCTGCGACCCTTTAAGACAGCGCCTCATATGGTGACTCCCAAGCATAACATTATTTCATTGTTACTTCATAACTGTAATTTCTCTACTGTCATGAATCATACTGTAAATATCTGTTTTCCAATGGTCTTAGGCTACCCTTATGAAGAGGTCATGACCCCAAGGTTGAGAGCCACCGGTTCAGGCTGTAAAGCCTGAAGACGGAGACTGACAACCAGAGGTCCTTCTGAGCTTTCCCTGTAAAATCGCAGACTATTCCGAGCAGAGGCCAGGGCCACGAACTGACCCCTGACACTATGGTTACTTGCTGATTCTACATCCACTCTAGACTAAGGCTTCCAGGAAACTCAAAGCACGGAGCTTCCTTTTTATAGACAGTGCCACAAAGGTGGGGCCTCTGTAGAGCATGAAGCTAGAGTACTTGGAGGCTGTCGTCTTGGAAGCCATGAATGCCGTCTCTGCTTCTGCCCTGGCTTCTTCACCTTCCTTGATGGAGATGAGGCTCCGTGGGGGGCCCGGGATGATGCCACCTCACTTCCACCCGCATGTGGTGCCCCCTCTGCCGGGGTACCTGGGGTGTACCTGGGCTCGGTGCAATCGCTTCAGCTCCTCTTGCTTGGCCTGTCTCCGGGCTGCCTTCTGCACACGCCGAGTCAGCTTGGCACTCAGCTCCTCCTCTGTGTAGGTTCTGGGCTAGAGAGGGCGAGAGAGAGAGCTCCTGAGCCGGCGGCATGCAGGTGGAGGCTGGTTTGGGCGGCAAGCTGGCAAGGGTATGGGGACTGTCCCCTACGTGGGAGCTGCTGCCTGACAGTCAGTGGGGCATGGCAGATGCAGACGCCCTCTCCTGAGGCTAGGCTAGAGACCTCACTGTGAGACGCTTCGACTCCATGACAGGGACAAGAGGCTTAATGTGGAATGAGTGTTAGCAGATTAAACCTCAGACAGACACAATTCTTTGGCACTGAGGTCATCATTGCCATATAAGCTTGTGTGTGGTTTGTGTTTGTTTTTTTTCAAGACAGGGTTACTCTGTGTAGCCCTGGCTGTCCTGGAACTTGCTCTGTAGACCAGGCTGGCCTCAGACTCACAGAGAACCGCTGCCTCTGTCTCCTGAGTGCTGGGATCAAAGGCGTGTGACACCACCACTTGGTGTGTCTGGTTGTTTAAGGCATTGTGATGATAAAAACAAAAACACCACAGTAAAATGTTTCTCTAGGCCTCCTATTTCTGAGGCAGATGGGAACAAGAAAAGGTTTGGAAAGTGAGGGCTCCTTTCCCCCTTGTTTGGGATTACTTTCTCCAGGTGAGAGGGCTCATAGGGGCTAAGTAGCTAACATCTGCAGGGGAGAGGACATAGACGCCTCCATCTGAAATCTCAGTGAATCCAGACTAACACAGGTGGAAAAAGGAACAGTGGCGGTGACTGCTTGGGTGCGCAGAGGCAGCGGTTGTCATGGAGAGTAAGGGAGGAAATGACCGGGCAGGGTAGCTGGGGTGGAGCCTGTGAGCTTGGAGGAGGCCCCTGGACAAGTCCCGTGCAGACAGTGACGGATGTCCCAGGAACCTGTACACATGGTCCACCACACTCCCAAGCATTCAGTGACAGGACACACTGGGCAGCCACTGAGAAGCATGAGTGGGGGATTGTCTTCTTTTGTGAGACCCTCCTTATTTCCTCTAAAAAACCAAGAGACCTTTTTGACTGTGAAGGAGACGTCTACATTCAATGTGGGTCCAGACTTATCATCTCTCCTCAAGGAGCTCAATGACAGTAGTAGGTCAAGTGAACAGGCGGAAGGCGGTCTGTAAGGAGCATCCCAGCATCCCAGTGCCCTGATGGTTCAGAGTGGAGGTGATGACCACCCCTTGCTGGGCTACCCAGACCCACAGGGGCAGCTCTGCCCCGACCCATGATGACATGCACTCCAGCCAAGGGAAGAGTGACCGTCTCCTCCTCTTTCTGTGACACAACTGAAGAAGGTTTGACTGTGACAGCTGCATGCACGTATGACAGTTAGTGAGGACGTGGCTGCAGGGCCCAGCAGGGCTGTCCAAGTGGTTAATCACAGACAGGCATGCAACGAGGACCAGCCAGTGGGAACGAGACACTACCTTTGATGAATAGGCTCTCCTGAATGCCAAGGCGTGTGGTACATAAACCGACTTTTAAGGGGATGGCAACGGAAAACAAAACAGAACAGTAATGATAATGATGATTAAAATATGAAAACAGAATACAGAAATGGAACAAAAATCAGTTAGAGGTTTAAAACAAACACAAGACTCAATCACATGATCATTTCTCACAACGTCACACAAGACTGCACAAGAAGGAACCTGGGGTACAGACCCTATCGGCTGAGTCTCACTGAACCCCACTGTTAAATAAAGCTGGGGTTCACTTTTCTAGTCACAGAACAGCATGCCCTGCCTCCTTTGTGTCTGTTTCTTGTTGCGCCCCAGCTTGTTGAAATGTGTGCTGACTGGGCCCTCTTCACCCACAGCAGCCCTCCCTCCCTCCCTCCCTCCCTCCCTCCCTCCCTCCCTTCCTCCCTCCCTCCCTCCCTCCCTTTCCTGCCACTGAACACTTAGCATGAGTGGAAGCTGGAGGCGGGAAGTGGACGCTGACCCTGCACACTCTTTTGACAGGTTCTCCAGCCTGGCAGTGTTCTCAAGCGGGGCCCTATAGGTCACAGTGTGATATCCAGCAGTCCTGGGACTAGGCACACTGGCTCTTTCAGAATTAGACCCCGTGAAGAGAACCAAGGTGTCAAACCACCGTGACGCAGAGAAAGTACCAGTGTTCAGGCAGCCGTGGAAACCTTTTCACTTCGCACACTGACCAGAACAGCTCTAAGCCTTGCCCAGTGTCCTTTGCTTCTGTGGTCGGATGAGGTGCCTAAAGGGTCCCCGTGGGCCCAGGCATGGAGGCAATTGGAATTTGGTGGTGTGCGGGACAGAGGGCTGCTGAGGGGGGCCCAGTGGGGGACCCACACAGGATTCCACAAGCATGCTGGCTGGGGAACGGATTGGCTGCTTTTAGCTCCGAGCACAGGCATCCTCTCCCCGACAAAGCAAACTGTGAGTGAAGTCCTCATGCAGAACAGGGCAGTTTAAAAAGGAAGAGTCCAGGCGAGGCCCCCAGCGGCCCACACAGACACACTTCAAGAGCGTCACTGACACCTGGATCTGTCTGTGGCTGCTGCCCACGCAAGGAGCCACAGCAGCCTCCTTTATTAACTTACCCACTGCTGGCACGGGTACCAACTGGGCAGTGGCAGTGACAGTGACAGGGAGGTGAATCACGACACACTTGGGTAAACTGGGAGAGTAGGGCTGAAGGCATGGCTAGCTGGCTGCGGCGGGGGTACAGAGCAGGGTGAGGGGCTGGTCGAGTGCCAGGCAGGCCCTGGTGTCCTCAGTGACAAAGAAGCAGCTGGGCAGGCTGCACTTAAGAGTCATAGGGAAGGGGCCATCAAGAGTTAGCTCTTGTTGGCGGAGCTTTGGGTGGCTAGAAAAACCTGGATTGGCCGGGGAGATAAATCTGTTAGTAACGTACTTGTTTTGCAAGCATGAAGACCGTACGTAGGGTTTGAGCTATAAACCCCCGCATAAAAAGCCTGGCTTGGTGGGGTGTGCTTGTAATCTCAGAGCCGGGAGGTGGAGGCAGGTGGATCCTGTCTCTCGGGATTTGCTGTCCAGCCAGTCTAGCCTACACGGTAAACTCTGCCACACATGCACACATTAAAAGGTAGACAGACACCAGAGGAGTGACGCTCAAGGTTGTTCTCTAGCTTTTCACACCCGTGTTACATACATGTGCTTGCACACATACGAACAGAAACACACAAACCCTCAATGACTTATATCTGGATGGTAGACATTTAGGGAAAAACAAGGTTTTGGTTTTATGTGCTTGTGCATCACCACGGCAACCAAACCGAGGCCCTTGTTTCAAGTACTGACGCAGGGCTTGGGCCTGCGAGACAGGAAGGACTGGCTTCCACCTCCACTGCACTGTGGCTGGAGGTTTCCTTTTCCGGGCGAGCAATCAATCTCGGTCCCCTTGACCCTGACACTTGTGAAAAGAATCTCAAACCCAGAAACACAGAAGGAGAAAGCCAACGATGCTGGAACACCCTAACCCCGACTCCCAGATGGCAGGCCGGCACCATGCTTCAGGATGTGGTCTTTACACAGCCTGTTTTTAGACATCAGGGACCCAGTCCCAAAGCTTCGGGATGTACTTCTTCCTCAGAAGAGACACATCTGCCCGACAATGCCCGTAGTGCCACCTGCTAGGAACCGGACGTCAACTTGATGACGGATGGCGTTTCTTTAAAGTTACACATTACATTTGCCATTCACCATCAATGCCATCAACAGTTTCAAAGTGTCCTTTGTACTCTTATGGTTGTTTTGCTCTAGTTTGTCCCACACTGTAGGTTCCGTATATGTCCCCCCACCACCTTTGGTGATAAGACAGGATCTTGCTATGTATCTCTGGGTGGCCCAGAACTCACCAGGTAGCCCAGGCTGGCCTTGAATTTGTGCAATCCTGCCTCAGCCTCCTGAGTGTTAGGGTTGCACGGAATCGCCATGCCCAGTGGGTTCCATATTTTAAGAACTACTGTGCCCTGCCCTCACTCAGTGAGATGCAACGTCATCCTAAGAGCCATGTTTGCCACTGCCCGGGCCCTGCTTGTCCTCATCATTCCCTATGTGACCATCAGAGAATGACCTTGTCCCTGTGGAGTCCACCCGGTACACAAGGTGTCCAAGGCCCTGCTGTTCTAGCAATCTGTGAATGGCGGCTGTCAGTTGTTCACATAACTACGGAAATGAGTTCCTGGGCTCTTCATACTTGTGGTCACTGGGTGGCTATACCAAGATGATGGATTTGGCACAGCCAGTGGGGCACCTGGCGCTTCCCACTGTGGCAAGGTGTTTCATTAACTCACGGAGAAGCGGTATGACCTTGACCACAGTGGCGGCCAGAGGTGGAAGATCTGACCATGTGACACCAAGTGTCTCAACATGAGCACACTCACCATGGAGGCCAAGGGGACTTTGGGCCACATTCTCTTCTGCTCAGGCTCCTTCAGGACTCCTAAGACAGCACCTGCCCCCAGTGCTGGGATGAGCTTTGAAACTCATGTGCACATCCACACACCATCTCTGGTTCGGTGCTAGCACCTCTGCCTGGAAGACCTCGGGGGGCATGCTCAGTAGTAACACACTGGACTGAACCCCCATGGAGAGCACATAGCCACCCCCCCCCCCATACTAGATTTAAACTCCTGGTGCAAGAAATGAGGCCTGGCTGCAGGAGATGGAGACGGAAGAGAGGTCTGTGCTTCTTGGTGACTAGGACAGTAGAGAAAGAGCCATCATCACACCCGGGGAGAGAATACAGACTGAGGTGAAAATGCAGATGAATGCAGGAGCTAAGAATACACTGACTTCCTAGTCTGCTGAATTATTCAAAGAGGAACTGAGACAGGCTGGAGGATGGACCTGCGACAGGGGGATACCAGCTCAATGAACAGACACATGTGGGGTGCAGAGCTACCCCAGCCTGCCCTGGCTGGTCTACAGCTCAAGGCTATTGACAGAGGGAACAACTTAAGTCCAAGCCTTGAGAAGTCACATCAAAAAGGTACGAGGGGGTGGTCACTGGTGGGTGCCCACGCCCCAGTGGATGACTCGGCACCGACGCTTTCAATCAGTGTATGCTTCGGGGTCAATTCTCTAAACAGAAAAAGTCCTCCACCTAACAAACGCACCAGGCAGTTAGCTTGGCCAGGCTATTCCTGAGGGACCCCTAAGGGAGCCACCCGGTCTACCTCCTTCCCATGCCTGGTGCCCAGGCCAGGCTTGGACGACTCCAAGCAGTAGCTCAGCTCTTCTCCCACTGTCTGGCCCTGGCAGACACTGCTCACAGTGTAATGGCAGGCTGCTCACCGACAGAGTACCCTGGTCTCTTCAGACTGAGGCAATATCCTCAGCTGCGTATTTCAAAGGCCTGAGAGACCACTCTGTGGCGTCTGCTGTTGGCTGTGGGCTGGCACAGCACTCCAGTGTCTACCTGCTAGGAGACCAGAGCAGACATTGGCTCTGCATGCAGCTTTAGACTGGCTTTCACCGTCTGCTTCTCTACCAGAGACTAAATTGATACTTTGGGGGCTGGAGAGATGGCTCAGGGGTTAGGAGCACTGGCTGCTCTTCCAGAGGACCTGGGTTCAATTCCCAGCACCCACATGACAGCTCATAGCTGTCTGTAACTCCTGTGCCAGGAGATCTGACACCTTCACACAAATGCACATAAAATAAAATTAAATAGATTGACGCGTTGTACCAGCTCTCTGAAGCCCTTCAGGGACTGGGCGTACCCACCTCTCGCTTGGACTTCTGGGAAGACCTTTCAAGGATGTCATCACTGGACAGGTCTGAGTCCTCTGAGAAACTCAGCTGGCGCCGGAGCTGCAGCTCTGTAGGGTGGAGAAGAGGTCAAGTGAAGAGAGCAGCCAGTACCTCACGAAATCATGCTGCAGAAGTCAGATTGCCCTCCTACACAAGGAGACGCAGGCTTGTCCCCAAAGGCGATGAGCCAACACCAAACAGATGTCATTCTAGACACCTGTTCAAGACTCCTTAGCAAGACTCTGCTCCACTCAAAATCAGGCCCATGTTTGGGGTCATGTGCCTTTCGGAAGGGTACCAACAGGAATCTACCCTATCTAGTTTTCACATTGGCATTAACATTATTCCGTGCAGTGGATCAGGCTGAGGTGCGAACGACTTGTTCTCCTTCTTAAGAACCCTTGCAGGAGCAGCACAGGAAAGTAGATCTTTTGTAAACTGATTTGACTGGGGAGTTACTCCCCATGCCTGTCCTGTGTGCATCCCTTGGCCATGCGTACCTGTTCTCACGATTGGAGATGCCCTGCGCTGGCCGGAGTCCACTGTGGCACCACTGGACGGGGTACTGGAGCAGGACTTCTCATCACTCTTCTTCTTTTTGTCCTTCTTGTATCCAGAAAAGACTGACTTCCACAGGGACTTGGGCTTAGCAGCCCCTTCCTCTGGGAGGCCCTGGCTGGGTTTCTCTGGGAGTCGGCCTTCTCCTTTGGGTTTCTTCTCTTTCTTGTTCCTACGCGGGGAGAAGAGGGATGACCTCTTTTTGCTCTTCCCACTGGAGCCCTCAGACGAGGTGACAGAGCCATCAGGGCCTCCTGAGTCTGATGGAGGGGAGAGGATCTCCTCACTAGTAGCCTCATGCTTCAGAGTGGGCTCCTGGGAGGCTCGTAGACCTGAGCGCTTGGTGGGCTCTAGTTCCTTGCCCTGGGATGGGGCTGTGCGGGACCTGGAGGCTGCCATCTCCATGGCCTGCATCCTGCTCAGCTGTTTGGCCATGGCATCTCGAAGTGCTTGGCTCTTCACAGACTTCTCCCGGGCGCGCATGCGCTCCTCAGCCAGCTCCTTGGCTTCTGCGGAGACCAGAGGTAGTCCCCTTTTCTGTGGCTGCACGTCGCGATCCAGGGGAGGGAGCCGCCCATTCTCCTTGGCCAGGGGCTTCTCTGACCGGGACCAGCAGGAAGGGGGTGTGAAGAACTTCTCCTGCAGACTCGAGTCCTCAGTCTTATCATCGTAAGTGTCCTCCACATCATCAGCAAAGGGGATCTCATCCACGCTCTCCACAAAGGACTTCCGAACCTCCTCTCTGGGGGGCTGGGCTGGCTCCCTTGGGGGCCGCATGAATGTGGCAGGAGGGGGAGGGGGGATAATTGAGGCCTCCCTGTGCTCAAAAGTCTGATGTGGTTTCCTGCGCAGGGTTGCAGGTTCCTCATTGGGGGGTGGGGGTGGGGGTGGGCTAGAAGGCGGAGTGAGCATGGTGGAGTCCGAGGTGTTGAAGCTCTGGCTGCCCAAGGTCTTCATGTTGGAGGAGCTGCCATGGAGGCCCAGGCCTGAGCTGCTGGAGAGGTCCCTACGCTCCTCCTGGTTGCTCCTCAGCTCCCTGTCAGAGGGCGACTTTGGGGTCAGCAGTGGGGGCTGGTCACCAGCTGACTTTGGCAGGCCCAACCTTTTAGGAACGGGTGGAGGTTTCAGAAGGCAGAGACTCTCTTCCTGAGGGGACTTGTCTACTGAGTAGGACTTTAGGGATATTGGCTTAAAGGCAGGTGAGGGGAGGCTGGGCTCTGACCCCTTGCTCCGGTCCACAGGGGTGAGGCCCAGGCTGCGGCGGATCTCGGCGCTCTTCATCCAGAACTCCTCCACCAGATCACTCCGCTTCAGGGCCTCCTCCACAGCCAGAGGGCCACTTAGTCTGTCTTTGGGGTCTCCTTGGCTCTTCACAGGGAGTGGGGTCAGGGGTGTGGATGTTTTGGCTGGAACCGGCTGGAAGCGTATGGGGGATTCGGTGGGTGATGGTATGGAGGCATCCGAGGAAGGCTGAGGTTGGGAACAGATGGGGAGCTGGGTGGAGGGAGGTGTGGGCGGGGCCAGGAGAGACTCTGGCTGTAAGCTGGTGGCTGAGGTAGGCGTCCTGGCTTCTGGCAGGGCCACGGGCTGTGACCGGATGGGCGAGGGTGCAGTTTTCTGATCTGTGGGGGCTTCAGCTTTGGGTTTTTCTCTGGGGAGCAGAGGGAGGAGGGACTCCTCGGGGGACTTTGTCTTGGTGGCGACAGAGACGAGAGGGGCCTGGGCCCCCTACACAGAAAGAAGAGAAGAGCCGTCAGCACCTTCCCTCAGGGAGCCTCTCTCCAGGGGCCTACACTGACTGAGGTAAAATCCTCCCCATCCTTTCGGCTAGTCTTCAAAGAACTGCAGAGGGAGCTTGCTCATTTTCTGCGCCACTTGTTAACATTTCCAAACCTCTCCCCTTGGCTTGGACAGCCAGAGCTTTCAGGGTTGGCTCATCTCACACACATCCTTGGTTCTTGGTCCACTCACATGAACACTGGCCAAGGACACTAATGAATTTGGCTTTCATCACAGCCCACAATAACCAGAGCTCCGAGTCCCCCAGGGATAACATGGGGCTAATGCATGAGAGGACTTAAAGTCATTACTTAGTACTGTTCTTCTCTCCAGCCACACTGTCCCTCCGAGGGACCGTGGAGATGCACACAGACTCTCTCCAGCCACACTGTCTCCCCAGGGGAACTGTGGAGATGCACACAGACCCAAACCAGTGCTTCTCATTTCTCAGGTCAATTACTGGACTGCGCCATGTTGCCTGGAGCCCCAGAGACCAAGGCCTGGGCTTTGATTCCTTCCTGGTCTGCCCTGCACACGGTACTTCCCAGACTAAGAACCTCAGACGTAAGTGCGACACATTCATGCGTCATTCTCTAAAGTGGTTCTGACGATCTAGAGGCATGTTTTTCATTTAAACAGCTACACTTTATTTTAACATAAAGAAAAAACATACCCGTTATAAACCTCTATCGATGCATAAATATCATTGCATCAACTTAAAAATAAACTTGCCAAATATTAAAAAAGACAAAAAACTTGCCCATCCACAAGGTCTGAGGTAGCACCTGAAGCTTGCACCTCGTCAACAGCCTGACCTAGCAATTACACATTTAGAAGTTCACAAAATGAGGTGGCTAGAGGGCTGCTTTACCTCTCTCTCTTTGTGGAGCTCACACTAGGACGGAGCCATGTCTCCTCAAGGTCTCAAGGTCCCACTGACCGCCCTGTCCCCAGTGCTACTTACCTCTGGCCCAGGGCTGTGGACTGGGGAGAACAGAACATCTTGTTTCTGAGGTGACTGGCTGGGGCTGGAGACTTGGGAAGGACCTGAAAAGGAGGCACACGGTGTTTATAACAGGAATGAAGTCCCTTCCATTCCATGTACACCAGGAGTAGGGAGTAGCCCGATCCATGGAGGGTCTCACCCTATAGCCAGCCTCTTGCTGAGGCAGGAGAGCAGGGACTCAGACAGGCTAACATGTACTGTGTTCCTGGGTCTGCCCTCAGGTTATTCCAGAAGAAAACAAAGAAATCAAGGGAAGGGACTCAAGGAAGGCGCTGCCCGTCCCCTCCCTGCATGCTCCATTATAGCTGGCACTCTGGTCATTATGTGTGGTGGCTACGATCTGTAATGTCTTTATTCTTCCCATGTTCCCAAACAACCCAAGGACAGGGACCACTGCCTGTGGCTGTCTGTAGAGATCTGTGGTCTCGGACAGGCAAGGACCAGGACAGGGATGTTGGGGCTCCTGGCCACCCACAGGGCTAGGCACACCAGGCCCTATTCTGAGGCCTCAAGTGGGATTACCAGCATGCCCCTGCGGTCTCCGGCATTCTGGGAGTCATTCCTCCTGCCCCTACCTCTCTCCTCTGGCTGTGGTGTAGCAGGTGGCTTCTCCTCCTCGGTCTCTGACACTCTCAGCTCCAGCTCGGCTTTCACCTTGGCCTGACTCTGTAAGCGGAGTTCTGTTTCGGCGTCGGAAGGGATGTCATCAGACCAGTGCTGATCTGGGGGAGGTAGGTGAGATACAAACTGTTACACATTTTGAGCCCTGGCCCCGTTCCTTTTCTGTGTCCTGCTTCCCTAGAGAATTGCTCCATGGGGTGTTCCACTGTGGCATGAGGTCTAAACCAGACGCGGTAGCCCCTGAAAACCGAGCCTCTTACCTGAGACAAATCTGACGCAAAGCATCCATCCTGCCTTCTGAGTGTGGGGTTTGTGGAAACCCATGGTGCTTTTGCTTTTGTTGTGTATGGTGTGTGTGTGTGTGTGTGTGTGTGTGTGCCTGTCCTCACCTGTGTGAAGGCCAGCGGTTGACCCTAAGTGGCTTCCATTGCACTTCAACCTCATCTTTTTGAGACAAGGCCTCATTAAATCTGGAGCTTGCCTTTCAGCTTAACTGGTTGGCCAGTGAGCCCCTGAGGTCGGCCTTCTCCCTGCTGGGGCGTGTGTTTACAATGCTGTTATGTAGGCGTGTGTTTACAATGGTGTTAGGTAGCTGAGCCAGGCAGTCCCGTCTGTGTGGCAGGTACTCTGTCTGCCGAGCCATCTCCCCAACCCATTTGTCTACTTGTAAAACACAGTGACCCCGACACCAGAGGCTGCGACAGAAGGCCAACAACCACCACCGAAACCCTTTTGGGGGTGTCCGGGGCTCATTTCCCCTTTTCTTTCTCCAGAATTGCCCCCCAACCCAGCTGCCCCCCTAAACTTTTGCTGTGAAGTATCTTCTGTGAGTTCCACCCACGCTGGTTCTGTTCCCCATGTGTAACAGGAGGTCACAGAGGTACAGATGGGCCCCGTACCATCCAGTTCAGCACCAGTGTCTCCAGGATCCCCATCCTCTGCAGCTTCCCCTTCCGTCTCGGCGGGCTCAGAGTCCGCGTCCTCTTCTAGGTCATTCTCATCCGGAGGGGCTGGAAAGCAGAGACATTCACGGACAGGAAGAAAAGGGCGGACAGACAAATAACTGTGCAGGGCGCAAGACGGCAGTGATGCGCAGGCCACGCGGAGAAGGGAGGCCCCTGGACAGACATGGAGTGTGCTCTATAAGCAGCATGGGTACCACGGCCACTTCTCCACTCTAGTAGGGCCAAGTGGAAGCAGAAGGCAGCTGCTGGCCTGGAGGCACCACCTTTTCCTCCAAGGCTGCTGCTACGAGATCCTCAAGTCAGTCGTAATCAAGGGATGCTGTGGGGCCCCAGGCAGCTTTTAATAGTACTTATATAACAGGCCCAGTGCCGGCCACTTCATGTGTCATGAGGTAGTGACTCCTCATTTGGGGGCAGCCAGAGGGTCCTCATGGCCACCTCTGAGTGACAAAGCCTAGGTCTGAGTGTCAAGTGACGCACAGCAGGCCCTGCCCTTCAGTTGCACTGGGACATGTATAGGTGGATGCTTTTCTTGAGCTACCTTAGAGGAGTTTGTTAAAGCAAGACGGTGGACCTAAGGGGATATGTAAAGCTCCCTTTCTGGACTCAAGAATGGCTCTGCAGGGCTGCAAAATAAAGTGAGGCTCTCCTCCACTTCCTCTACCGAGGCAGACAGCCTCTGAGCCTTACAGCACCTGGCTCTAGCCTGTGCCTGCAGAGGATCTGCAGCCCTCGCAGGGGAGAGCGGAGGACAGAGGCTCTGCCTGGGGATGCTGTCAGCCTGAGGGCAATGCTTTTGATTGACGTGGAGTAAGGCATCAAAGCACATCTGGATTCTCTCAAAGCTGAGCTGACTGGGGAGAGGTCAGGCCAACCCACTGGCTCTGTCCCAAGTCAGCACGGGCCACTGAGCTCAGGTGAGACAAAACTTGAGAAAGGGGCTCCCTTGGGGGTGACACCGGGGGACCTTGGGTAGGAAGCGGCACCTTGAAGATTCTGGGAACGCTGTATTTCCTGACGTAGGAGGAGGCAGTTCTGTGAGTTTTGATTTAATTCCCTATATTGTACACTTTTTTTGTATACTTACTTTTAACATGTAATTCATAAGATGATCATAGTTCAAATCTATGAAGAACTTTTTATGTTTGTTTGTTTTGTTTTAAGACAGGGTCTCACTACGTAGTTCTGGCTGGCTTGGAACTTGCTATGTTGACCAGGCTGGCCTTGAACTAAGAGATCTGCCTACTTCTGCCTCCTGAGTGCTGGGACTAAAGGCGTGTGCCACCACCATGCACAGATGAACTTTTTCAAACTTCAAACTGGAGAACTATGGCCAACAAGTCTGGAGAAGGGTGACAGGCCTGGGTTTAGGAAGCGGTGGCTGCTGAACAGTTAACTTCATCTCCTGTTCTTTCTGAGACACCAGAGCCAATGCCAGGGCACTCTTGGATGGTGACAGCATTTGCTGAGATAAACACTGGAGAAAAACTGCTCAAGGATTCCCACAGGTCTAAAACCTTCAAGTGGTCATGCTGCTTTGGGCCACTCATGAAAATGTTCACCAGAGAATGTGTGAATGTGATTTCAGAGACACAAACACCCACTGAACAACACCCCTGGGCCCCGCTTTGTACTCGGACGGTGAGTCCATCACTGCACTCTGCCATGTCGGGGAGTAAGAGGCCTCTGGACAGAATCCGGGCCCATTCCAGAGGGCCTCTGTGCCACAACGTGCTTGCCTGAGTGCCTGGCATTGAGGTGGTAACCACATTCTCTCCGGCAAGAAAGCTGGATGCGGCACAAAGGAGACCTGGTTCCCCAGGCTAGCCCAACCTCCAGCCAGCCTGCCCTGGTCCTGGTCTCGTGGTCCTTCCCCGTTTTCCTACTAAGAAACATCTGCTGTAGAGTCGGAAGGGTGGGCGTCCTACACTCCTCGGAACACCTTGAAAGAAATGACGATCACACACACCAAAGAGCAAACACTCAGAGGGCTATTGTGCAGCAGCGGCGGCGGCGGCAGCGGATGTGTGAGGAGACACAGCTAGAGCAATGGAACTGGAGGATGGAATTCTGGTTAAGATGGAGCGCTGTGCTGGAAGCGGCCACACGAGTGAGGAGCCACACACTACGGAAGCTGCGAGTGGCCATTTCTTTCGGCTGCCTGCTAGGACATCCTTTCTGCTCAGTCTCATTGATCCTCCTTCCTCTAGCTCAAAGGGTGACAACTCAGGGTTAGTCACACTAGACTCTGAGTCCTCTCTCACCTGTGGGCCCTCCCACCACATACGTCTACTTTCAGCTGCTTGGGAGGACAATGGTGATAGGTCCACAAGCATCATCCCTACTGGTCCTAAGTGACTGCCAGGACACTGGTTCTCAACCGTATCTCCTTTTGGGGGGCTCCTGGGGTTAGGCAGAGAGTGCTCATCACTGAGAGCAGAAGACCATGTGATACCCCGCAGTGGGAAGGACTGTCCTACCCCAAAAGCCAGGCACCCCTCTCCTTGAAACAGGTTTCTAGTGAAATAAAGCACAACTGAGGCCTCTCAGGTTGCCTTTGGCCTGCGTACTGAGACGCTGTAGTTTTAGTCTGGGAACCCAGCTCAGGTACCACCTGGCAGTATCTCACACAGCTCAGCAGTGCCCACCCGTCCTCACCTCTCCTTAGGCAACCGTTCCGTGAATTCCCGTTTTGGCTGCTCCTCTGACACACTGGTGGGGTTACCTGATTTCACTCCCACCATCTACTGCTACCCAAGCTCATTTCTATAGGTTTAAAACTTCAGCATCAAAAGCTTCCTTTCACGGGCTGGAGAGATGGCTCAATGGTTAAGAGCACTGACTGTTCTTCCAGAGGTACTGAGTTCAATTCCCAGCAACCACATGGTGGCTCACAACCACCTGAAATGAGATCTGGTGCCCTCTTCTGGCCTGCAGGAACACATGCAGACAGAATACTGTATACATAATAAATAAATAAATCTTAATAAAACTAAATTAAATTTAAAAAAAAAAAAAAGTTTCCTTTCACATAAAAAAAAAAAAAAAAAAAGGCAGTCGGTGACAGCACACGCCTCAATCCCAGCACTCGGGAGGCAGAGGCAGCGGATCTCTGAGTTCGAGGCCAGCCTGGTCTACAGAGGAAGTTCCAGGACAGCCAGAGCTACACAGAGAAACCCTGTTTTGAAAAACCAAAAACCAACCAAACAAAAAGCTTCCTTTCACCTTGGCTTTCCTATCTAACTGCTAATGGCAATTTTTAAGAGGCGTGACTCCATCCTGTCTCCACTGTGGGTCTCCAGTCTGCCTGGGGATGGGGGACGCACTTCTGGTCCATGCATACGGGCTGGCTGACTAAGCATGCATGAGCCCCGCCCACTGGCTCTGCCCTCGCATGCACCAGCGACAGGAGCTGAGTCCTAGAGAGAGTTAAGATGCCAGCAGAGCTGCCTAGAGAAAGAGGTTACAATGAACGGGGTGGGGGTGTCACATATCACCAGACTACCTCCGGAGACCGTCTCCAGCCAGGCCTGTACTGCTGCACGGCGTACGGAGGGAAGGCCAGTCACTGAATTTAAAACAGATGATAAATACAGAGTTAAATACTGGTAGGGTCTCAGCAGGGAGAGCTGAAGTCAGTCCTAAAACTCAAAACAGAGGATGAGAAACCAAGACATCGTAAGGCAGAGGGCCACGCGGAACTGACACAGGGTGTGTGTGTCTGTGGTCTGATGGTAGCCCATGTGACGGGTATTTAGGACAAGGAGAGAAGACAGAACTCCAGAGAGGTCTGGCTAGGACAGCTGAGTTGTCCTTGTCCCCATCTTGCGGTTCCTCTTGATGTCCTAGAGGATTGAAACATCACACGAAGGCCCAAGTTTTCCCATGGACCATAGTGATCTTCCATAGACTGAGAGCCTTACAGGACAGGTAGCCCTGGGGGGGCACCACCTGAGCCAGAAATGGTGATGCCACCAAGGGTCCCCACATGGAAGAAAGATGGCCAAAGAGAACGACATACAGCCACCACACCTCTAAACGGGCTTGGCTTTCTTTTTATTGCTACTCCCTAGAAGAAGCCAGAGGCTAGACATGGTGGTGCCAGTCATTCTGGAGGCTGAGGCAGGAGGATCTTGAGTTCAAGGCCAGCCTGGATAGCTTGGTGAGACTGTCCAAAAAAAGTAAGAAAGGAAGAAAGAAAAGACAGAAAGAAAAGGGGGGTCGGAGAGGGCCAGGCACAGCGGTGCACATCTTTAATCCTAGTACTTAGAAGGCAGAAAAGGGTATGTCTCTGTGAATCTGAGGCCAGCCTGGTCTACACAGCAAGTTCCAGGCTAGCCAGGGATACATAGTAAGACCCTGTTTCAAACAAACAAACAAACAAAAACAAACAAACAAACAAACAAGAAAGAAGCCAGAATAAAACACATTTTCATCTCAGTGGGAAACACAGACCCCTTCACCTAGAACTTGGAGTTGACAGTGGCACAGAGACCCCAGAGGTCCCCCCCAGATGCACCTCTCCTTACTTTCACTTCTAAATACTCCCCCTTCTCTGGTCCTGCCATGCACCCATGCGACACCCACTCTGCCAACACACTCTGGAGAGGGCTAAGAATGTCCTGCTGAGAAACACAGGACAGCAAGGTCTAGGGTCTTCTGAGTCAGGTTCACTTTTCTATTTCGCATCAGTAGAGAGAGCTGGCAACCTCGTAACTCACAGAGAACTTTACGCATCTGTGAATGAGAGCCAAGGACAGCGGTCCCCCAGCACTGGGCCTCTGCAGCCGTGGGAGGTTCTAGGAATGGGTGCTCAGGATGCACCCGGACTCGGGGGCTCAAAGCAGTTACCTCGAGAAGTGGAGGACTCAGAGGTTGGGAGCATCCTCTCCTCCGCCTCTCTCTCACGGATGTGTGTCCAGTGCACATCAGCCTGGATCGCCAAGGGATCCGCTGCGGTTATGATCTGCTGCAGTCTGTTGTTCCCGGCTAGGATGCCAGGTCCCCAGGAAGGAGAGGACAGGGAGGACAGAGGGAAAGTGGACAGTGAAGGGAAGGAGGGGATGGGACACCACAGGAAAGGAAAGAAAGAATTACAGTGTTTGCCAGGACCAGTTTGAATCAGAAAGAGGTATGTGTACACACACACACACACACACACACACACACACACACACACACGTTCTATTAATTTGGTTTGATTTAGTCATTTTGGGCTTCACATACACGTCTTTAGTTCAGTGAGATCCACACACTCCATCTCCAGATGCAGAAGGAATTTTTCCCTTCCATCATGAAATGAATCTGAGGCCCACACTGCCCAGGGTGGAACAGGGCAAATGACCCTCACCTTTTAAGAGCACCACTGCAGGGGCTCAAGAGCACCCTTCCAGGCTATCACAGGTGGGTGAGGATGGTGCCACTCTGCCTGGAGCCAGCCAACTAACCAGGACAGATATGTGCTTTGCCGGGACTTTAGTTTTTACCCTCTGCGGTAAAGCTGATGCTGGAAAGAAAACGTTCTTTGGCCAGAGACCACATGCTGCATGCTGGCACTGTGGCACTGACATGAGGCAGGTGGTCAGCATTGGAGGGTGGGGATGGCCGCTAGGAGAGGAAGCAGAGATCTGTCCTGTGAAGTCCTGAACTCCAGCATTCAGGCAGGAGTGGGGCCAATACCCCTGCACTACTGTGGGGAAAACCCCTCCTTTCTTACAAACCCCACCTGAAGAAGCCCTTCCGAGGCCTCAGGGCATGAGATCAGCACTCACCAGGGCTCCCTCATATGCTCTCGCTGGCAGAGCCTGGGCAATTTACATGCAGCCCTTACCCTGCAGGATCCCTCATTAGTGTTTGGATCATGCCACACAGTAGGGTTAAGATAAAGGGACAGCCAGTAACTAAGGAGCATGGGGGTGGGTACTGAGGCAGGGGATCCAAGCTATTCAGGCAGTAAGAGCAGGTGCCACCGATGTGAAGGACGCTGGGGCTTCTGCCAGAAGCCAGCTTCCATCTGGGACTATATGCTCCCCGTCCCCAACACCCTTAATTGGACACCGTCACCACCGGGACAACTCCGTGACAAAGGAATGAGGATGTGACTTGGCACACAGCACAAGCGGAGTCTCCGGTGGGGACAGTCAATTGTACAGTGACGTAGAGTTGGCCCCCAGACTCTTACTGGTCTCCAGAGACTCACAGCCCATTCCCAAAGACAGTCTGCCCAGACGGTGCTGGTGAGGGGCTGCTTCACAGCAAACTCACTGACAGCTTAGGTGTGTCAGGACCAGGGAGGGTGAGACAGAGAAAAAGGCCGGTCCTCTGGTCCTTTCTTTGGCTTCTAAGCAACAGAGGGAAGAGTGGAGCCTTTTCTCTGAGCACAGCCCTGCCTTCGGCCAACACATGCAGCCTTGTGGTGTGTGTGTGTGTGTGTGCGTGTGTGTGTGTGTGTGTGTGTGTGTGTGTGTGTGTGTGTGTGTGTGTTGGGGAGGCACCAGCAGCACGGAGACCCTGGGGTGAGACTGGAGAGCTGTGGCCGGGCAGCGAGGTTTAACTGGATAAAGGGAACTCAGAGCAAAAGCTGCAGGGACAGAGGTGGGACCCATTCCACAGACCCTGTTCCTGGTCCTCTGGGAATCTGATGACTCATGTGCTATTCTGCGCTCTGTCTGTGGAGGCCGTCGGGGCCAGGTGACCAGCTAGGCATGCCCAAAGCCTTTGAGAGCAGCTTTCCGAAAAAGACCTTTCCACGTGGGACCTGCTCTTGGAGGTGCATTTTAGATGGCTGCTTGGGAGCCGGGGTGGAGATGGGCAGGGGCAAAGCGGGTACCTTCACTTGTACCCATTTCTTCTTCTTTTGAGAGATGCTGGAGCCACTGGCCTTGCAGGAGTTCTCTGTCCCAGGGGCAATACTCCCCTTCTACAGCAGGGGGAGCCAGACACCCATGGACAGCACCAAGAGTCCCACAGGGGGACAAGAGGAGAAGGGAATGGAGGGAGGAAAGAGAACAGAGAGCAGAGTTATCCCAGCGGCACCAAGGGCCACTGTCCACATAGGCATCCAGGTGTGCTGTCCCAAAGAGGCAAGGCAGGCTGGGGGCAAAAGAATACCCAGGGCTTGGCTGAATGAACTGTGAACTTCCCAGCCCGGGAAGTCAAGTTTTCATGAAGGGAAGGAGCGCCAACTCTCCCAGAGTTGTGTTGGGACTAAAAGCTGCTAAGTATTCATCATCATCACAGAGATAATGGCATCTCAAATGATTCGAACAGAGTACCCTTCCCTGTGGGAGCTGTGAAGAGGATGGACTCACTCTGATGAGTGTGAGCACACGGAAACTCGCCAGCATGGTGAGGCAGACATGACGGAACAGAAAAACCATGCTCTGGCTCGTCCAGTCTCTTTCCAGCACATTCCTTCTTCATGTCTCATGAAACTGAGTGCATCTGCCTAGAACCCACTTCGGCCTTCAGAGGAGTCAGCACAGGAGGATGAGAGATGACGCTCTCTAGGGAAGATGCCTAAACATCACCAAGTGTCCTACTGACCCCGAGCACACCGGGACGGTCCTGGGCAGCGAGCACACAGAATCCAAGGACAAACAGAGCTGACTGGGAGGCGATGTTGCCACCGAGAGCTAATTCTCCGTGTCCACGCTGTCAGGAATTTAACCCCTCACTCTGACGCAGGCTGGAAGAACAAGTGCTTGTCCCCTGGGAAGTGAGCACGGCTCTCCTTGGGGAGTCAGATCTCCACAGTCCTGGCTCCTTCCTTACCATCCACAGGCCCTCTGCAGCCAGGGAAGGAGGGACGCTCTCTACCCAGCCAGACAGGGGGCGGAAGAGAAAAATCTCGAGCTCAATGCAACAGGAGTTTTAGAAGCAACTGGAATGACTGGAAACTCAAAAACTGAACACATTCTTTCTGGCCCCGACGGTTACTGACTATATGGCTGGAGCCAGTCTAGTGTGCCCCTAAGATCACAGCGACCTGCTCTCCAGCACCATAGGTGACGTCTCAAAGGAGCTAACTTTGTCTTATAAAGTTCTCTGCATGAAACTGAAGGGGATAAAAGAGATAAAAGATAAAATGAAAAACAGAAGCCACCTAATTTGGACACAGTCCTCAGATGAGCCCTGCCTCCCACTTCCAGTTAAAAATACGAATGTAGACAGGGGACATTTTTCTCAGTCTGCCAGACACTGCATCCTACCTAAGGTCTGGAAGTGAGGGCCAGAAAACCTCAGGTCCTGAGGGCAGCATCCAGACTCTAACGTCCACGATACCTCTTACACTCATACCAGAAACACAGCCAAGGGGATAGGAGGGGGGATGAGGTCAGGACTAGAGACGCTTCTGACCTTCACTGGACTCCTCCTCTTCCTCTTCGTCATATTCTTCTTCCTCCTCTTCTTCTTCATATTCCTCTTCTTCCTCCTCTTCCTCAGGCTCGAAGTTCTTGGAGGCCTCTAGCTCCTCTTCACTCCTTCCCTTCAGAAGGGCATGAATCCTTACTGCCTCCTTCCAGGGAACCCCGCCCAGATCAGAGGTGGGGAGCTGGTCGTCCTCATCCTCCTCCTCTTCCTCCTCCTCCATCTCCGACTCGGAACTGCTGAGGAGAAGAAACCACAGAGCCTGAGTGAAGGGATGGCGGCATGTGGAGAGAAAGGTTCAAAGCCACTGTCACAGCAGTTCCCAATAAAGCAAGGAAGAGGAAGCAGGCCAGGCTGGTACCCTTCTCCAGCCAGGGAAGAAACAGGAAGGGACGCACTAATGGAGCAGGATGACAGACCCACCCAAGGAGCAACCTGGCTCGTGGGGCTCTGTGGCTACTCATGGCACACCAAAACTGGAGAGAAGGTCCTTGCTTGCCATTGTTTGGCTGGAGAACTAACTCAATTAGACTCTATGCAAATTGGCTAGAAGATTCCAGTGAGAACCACGGGTGGGTAGAGATGGGGAAGAAGCCCCAAGAGGCTGAACTGGCAGGCAGAAGTCTGTGTGTGTGTGTGTGTGTGTGTGTGTGTGTGTGTGTGTGTGTGTGTGTGCTGGGACTGAGGACAAGGCAGCAGATCCAATTCTCTGTGTTCAAGGTGAAACCCCTCTATGGAGCACGCCACACAGGTGAAGGGCAGCGAAGGCCCCACACCCAGCACAGGTATAGCAGGGACTGCACCCAAGGCCCCAGCTCCTGAGGTCACCCCCATTCTCATCTGCTCCCGTCACAGCACGAGGCTAGCTCAGCTTGGGCTGAAAGCAGTACTACATTCAACAACTTCTGTAAAGACAAAAATCGCTCCCCAGAGCCCCTTTGTACACGAGAACCCAAGCCACGCTGGAATGCAGGCAATGGCGCTCACTTCCAGAGCTCTGTCTGATGGGGGGGAAGGGGGGTCTAGGGTGACATCTGTCACATTCAGTCTGAATATAGGGACCGGTCACACTAGGAAAAAAGCCAAAAGACATTTTTTCCCCCAGGGGAAAGGGGGCTTTAGGTTGACCTGAAGACTAGATCGACCCGACCCCATGGACTATCAAAAATTACTATGTACATAATGGAGTCCCAATAAGAACTCCAAAGCTCCAGGTCTGAGGGAATGGGACATCACATGTAGAAACAGGACAGGAATGCTGTCCCTACTCCACAGGAGCAGGACAATAGCAGCTCTGACTCTGAGAGCCTCCCGGACTCTCCATGAGAAAGTCTTTCCCCACACTGTAAACAGGCCCTAGCCATGAGCATGACAGCTTCCAAAAGTTCTGAGTCCCTCTCAAGCAGCTGAGCCTCATGGTGCTTCTGGCAAACTCCTGTGCTTGTGAGGAGAACGCATCCCCTCTTATCTGCGGGCTGACGTCTCACAGGGACACACTGACATCTCCCCTGCAGGCTGCGTACACCCCCTTCCACTCTGCCTTTGTTCCACCCAGTTGGTCAGTAATGACCCTTCCTCCCACTGTAACAGACCCTAGCCATGAGTACGACAGCTTCCAGAAAGTTCTGAGTCCTTCTCAAGTGGCTGAGCTTCATGGAGCTGTGGTCCCCAGCAGGTAGGCCACGTGATGCCTGCCTAACAGGTATGTGGTGAAAGCTAGGGATCTTGGACTGTCACTATTCTTACACTGTTTATTCACTTCCACAATCACTCAGCCATTCATTCATGAATTCTTTTTTTTTTTTTTTTTCTTGAGACGGGTCCCATTATACAGTCCAGGCTGACCTGAATCCTCAGTCCTCTTGAGGGATGGGGGTTATAGGTGTGTACGGCCATGTATCACTTAAAGAACATTCTGAGACCTGCTACAGCTCAGCCAATGGACACACTCACTCAGCTGAAGTAGACTGAGTCTTTGTGCACCGTACTCACCGACTACTGGGGATGGCAAAGGTGACCCAGGAAAGCCCACACATACCATAAGGGGTGTGTTGGGGGGTGGTGTGGAAGAGGTCCAGGAGGAGGTGGTTTAAAGTGTAAACATCTGGCCAGGTGTGGTGGTGCATGCCTGTAATGCTGGAACTTGGGAAGCAGAGGTGAGGGTCACTGCATGTTGGAGGCTAGCCTGGTTTACACAAGTTCTAGGCCAGCCGGGGCTACAGAGTAAGACCACAGCTGAAAAAACACACACCAACCACAAGAAAAGAGGGAAAATAAAAGGACAGGATGGAAAGCGTGGCACCTGACTTCTGAACATTTCCCACCATTATTTTTACTGCTCATGTTTCTCCGCTTACGTGTTTTCACTAGGTCACTTTCTCGTTAATGACGTGGGCTGTGAGTGCCACTCACCGCTGCTCACATCTGGAGTAAGGACATGGAGACTTCTGCACTCATCCTCAATTTCCTGTCCCTCCACCAGGGCTCAGTGTGCCCAGTGGCTTGTCTAGACAGGCTGGGAGGGGCCCAAGTGCGGCCTGACCTCACCCGTGCCGTGTTATTAGGATGGCTGTACTGGGTGTAATTCGGGTGATGAATACATCTTGCTGTGATGATGACAATGAAGCCCGTGATGGCGATTAGTGCCACTCCAGATAGTTTTATGACAGCACAGGGGTTGTGAGAGCATGCCAGCAGGAAAGGTCAGTCCTCACTTTCCTCTACCAGCTGTGAGCATAAGCATTTGCAAGAGGCATGTCTATTTGCTCCTGCAAAGCAGCCTCCCTAACTGCAGAGAGGACAGAGAGAAACCGCTGGAGCAGGTAGAAACATCTTTCCAGCTACCTCTATCAGAGGACCTTAGGGCCACATTGAGGGCTGCCCAGCTCTTACATCACACAAGACTCAAGGTGTAAATCCAGGGCCTCGTGCATGCCTGGTAAGTACTGCACATTGAGCTACACCCTCAGTCTCAAGGCTCGCTTTAGATCCTCCCCCTGTTGATCTGGCACCTGAACCTCAGGTCTTAGCCTGGTGAAGCTGGAGTTCCCACAGCTGAGCATGCCTAACGAAGACAGAAGGGAGTCAGGACTTCAGCAGTGTGCCCAGGCTCTTCAGTCCTTCCCCCAGAACCTACAGGGTGATTCAGTGCCAGCAGCTGTTGGGGTGCTATTCCCCAAGATTGGTCCAGTCACATGGCTCTGAGATGGATCTTACGGAGTTCCAGGTCAAGCTCCCTAAGGTCTTCGCTCTTCCTCCTTCTCTTTCCTTCTTCTGGACCTCATGTAGAGCAGGCTGACCTCAAATTTGCTTATGTAGCAGGGATGACCTCGGACTTCCCATCCTTCCGCCTCCACCTCCCAAGTACCAGGATTACAGGAGCACAAAACCATATGCTCCTGTGCTGGGGATTCAATCCAGGGCTCCGTGTATGTTAGGCAAGTACTCCACCGACTGAACTACATCCTCAGCTCCTTCCCATTGTGACTGGAGGGAAACAGGAAACAAATGGCTTTGGCTCTTAGGTTAAGCTGCTAGTCAGCGATTCCACTCTGCTCTGCCACAGCCCTGGGTCTCAGTGACCCTGACAACACTCTGCTGCCAGGCAGGGGGCTAGAGAAGGCGCACATTGTTCTCTACATTCACCCCCTGGAAACTGCGCATGCCTATCAGCCAGGGCTGGCATTCCTTACTGCCTCTGTTGGAAAAGGGGCTGAAGCTGGAAGAAAGGGGCAGACAGGGACTCCTGTTCATTCATGGTCTGCTTGGAGAATGGCTTCTCCTCTTGTTGCTCTGCCAGTGACATCAACCTTGGGGAGTCCCCTGAAACTCTGACTGTCCCATCTGCAAAAGGCACTTGTTTGTTCCAGGGGCTCATTGACTTCATTTCTTAGATTTATCAATTTCTTACGTGTATGAATGTTTTGTATGTCTGTGCACCACATGCATGCCTGGTGCCTTCAGAGATCAGAAGAGGGTGTCAGATCCCGTGGAACTGGAGTTACAGAAGGCTGTGAGCCACCATGTGGGTGCTGGGAATCGAACTTGGGTCCTCTGCAAGAGCAACAAGTGCTCTCAACCAATGAGTCCTCTCTCCGGTCTCTGAGTATTCTTCAGAGGTAATGGCAGGCAGTAAGGGACACAATAGCTGGGCTGTACACAGGCCACCTTCCTAAACATGGGGTCAGTTCTCCCTCATCTACCCTCCCCAGAACACACACACACACACACACACACACACACACACACACACACACACACACGTCTGCAAGGAGAATTTAAACAGGCATTTTTGTATTAGACAGATGCTGATTTCATATCTGACTCCCACTCATCCCAAGGTTAAGCCACCTGCTCTGCTCAAGGGCTTATCAATGTGCTTGGCTGAGCTGTGGGGCTGGCAATGAGAGCAGATGGCTCTCCTTCACCCGAGGGCAGGAGTGGAGGGTGTGTCCCCACGGGCACCTTGGATGTACTGCAGTTATATGACTGTGGCCAGAGGTCAGTGAAGGCTCTGGAACTGTGCCAACAAGGGGCTGTCTCTTGAGTGTGCAGGGGAGCTGTTT